>OOFG01107200.1:0-10411 GCA_900323295.1 Molva molva | reverse complement strand
GCTCCCCTCCCCTTTTTATCATTTTGAAAATAACAAAGAGAAAAATTCAAATGCTTTTCAAGTTCAGTTTTTTTTTTTTTGACATCTGAACCTAACAAGTGTTTCGTTCCACCCATCAGGATCATTAGCATTAATTTGGGTGTTATTTCACAATGCCAGTGTCTAGAAATTCTATTATGATGTAGACATGAAGAGAATGGATAATAAAATTTATTTTGTATGTTCCAAATATAAAGTGTTGCTTGAAACTGTTTGTTGGGGGAATCGTGTTGTGGTAAAACACTGTGAAACCTTTACACAACTTCACTATCAAGTCCCGAGTCTCCCCAGGCAGTGAGGGGTGCTTCACACACACTACTGTCATGTGCAGCCGTTGGTGTTTTGAAGTTGTTAAGATGCTATCCTTCGTAAATTGGACTTTTGTAGATATTCTACAGTTACTGTGAGGTTGCATGCGCCCAGTGCCGAGTTACACAGGGACAATAGATTGCCAAGTTTATGTTACCTTCACTTCTGTATGTGTCCATGTTTGTTTTTTAAGAAGTCTAACATGATTTTGATTACATAGCATTTTTTGTAACTTTGTTTTATGTTGGGAGGAGTTTCGTCACTTGCAAAAAAAAAAAAACAACTTCAGAAATAAACAGTTTGAACAGGTGTATGCGGGCACCACATGTGATTATGTGACTATGTACGTGATTATCAGGTTGTGTGGAAAGTTGTATGCGGACACGTGATTATAAATGTCCGTGATTATCAGGTTGTGTGAACCGGTATGCGGGCACTACGTGTGGTCAGTGATCGAGTTGAGTGATTTACATTCAGCTGAGAAACGGGCTCAATTTGGAGTAAGTATGCATTAGGTTGCTTTGGTGAAGTCGTTTACAGGGTCAGCAGTCTTTGATATGAAGCACATTTGTAGCATAATGTACTGATGAACATTTTCATCATTACGGCTATTCGAACGACAATTGTATAACGAAACTGTATTCAAAACGCATTAATGTACTTATTGCAAATTCCCTTTCACTGGCACTTAAGTGAGTATGTTTAGACCATTGCGTTCAAGGCCATTCCCATAGTCTATTTTACCCAGCATTGATATTTATTAATACCCATATTATATAACTCCCAATTATTTAGACTTATTAAATTGTCTGCTAGTTATTTGTGAAAAGAAAAAGCACATTTCAGTCAAACGTTGAAATCTGCAGCTTACTGTTTTTATTTAAATGGAACTATATTCCCATTGACACTTGCTCTATTTAATTGATGTAGCATGTAGGTATTAGATATAAATAATAGATTCTCAAACATTATGACCTTTGACTGAGAGGATCCTGAATTGTTATGTTCTGCGTTATCCCGGTCTACCACAACGTAATTTCCGGTCCTTCACTTCCTAGGAGCTGTGTACGCCAGTTAACAATCCCTGGAGCGAGAATAATAAGAACATGACAAGAATAACAACAATAAAGAAAAGGAGAATAAATATGGAGGTCATTTTACAAAGAATTTGACAAAGCAATATTCTCAATCATGTAACAGTAACGGACATTCCGCATTGGAAAGTCCCGCCCACTGTCTCGCCAATAACGCTCATTTGGAGCATCCGTTCCATCGAGAGGTGACGCGTGGGAACGAGGTTGTTTTCGGCAAACTACAGCGGTCCCGGATGTTGCTTCTCAGCCAATGGGCGTTAGGACTGACGTCAACTTGAGACGCCCTTTCACGATAAGGTTGAGCAGCTCTGAGTTTGAGGTAAAACCTATTTTAATCAAATTAAAGAGCACATTTCACAACCGAAACCAAAACGACCCATACACAAGATGGGAAAACTGTTGACTATCTCACTTTTTGTAGCTGCTTTGGCGATTTTGCTAGGAGAGAGAATTCTAAATTTAAGGTGAGTTATCAAAGTTTGGAAAGATAGCATATCTGCTTTGCATAACGTTACAATTACAAACAGCACTCTGAACCTTGGTGGTATATAATAAAGCAGATTATTATCATTTACTCTGCAGGAAAATAGCTCTTGCTTCCAGAGAACTTGTTCAGAATCACCTTCCCAATTGTATTCCGATCAAAAATCTTGGTAAGCGCTGAAATAATCCAACCTGACCTTTCCTAACGTGACATGCATGTGAGTTTAAAGATATGTAACTTAACCTACGTTAATAATGATTGTATTTTCAGTGTATGGATCGGAGGATATAACAATACTTCCAAATGGACGAGCCCTCATCAGCACTGTAAGCAACTTCAACTGAACTGGACTTCACTTCTGATAAGATCCGAAATGATTTCCGTGAACTGTTATTTAATATTAAATATTATATATATTTTACTTTTATAGGGGCTTAAGTATCCCGGGATGCCATCATTCTCTGATGGTCCGGGAAAAATATTTTCCATTGATCTCGAAGACCCAAGAATCAAACCTGTGGAACTGCGCATGACCAGGAACTTTGATGTGGACTCATTCAACCCCCATGGCATCAGCACATTCACCGATGAATCTGGTACAATCAAAGTCGCGCTTTATCGATCCGAACTAATGTTTAATCTTTGCACACAGACTAAACCAATAGTCCCTAGTGGGACAGATGGAATGTGTGTGCAGGTAAATGCAGGTAGGTCCTTATGCCTTAAGGGACACAGGCTGCAACACAGACCCACCAGCTGGACTGACTGGTTTATGGGATGTCTTTAGTGTACCCAACACTACACGGTGACAAGGAATGATGGCTTGTCATTTCATATTTACTGGCCTTTTGTCTTTCTTATTCATTGGAATGTCAATTTAGGTTTTATTTTGTGTGTCTTGTCTTTGATTATAACTTGGTTTAAACTTTTCAGACAATACCATATACCTCTTCGTTGTCAATCACCCGGAGGGGAAAAGCCAAGTGGAAATCTTCAAGTTCATAGAAGAGGACCACACTATTGTGCATTTGAAAACCATCAAACACGCTTTGCTAAACAGGTACGTTTGGGCGCCAAAATGGAGGTTTTCAAAAGGCCGTGATGCAGAGAGACGTCCTGAACGGTTCATCTCCCAGGCTGGTGGTTCCCCAGCCCCTTGAGTGTGTTTCCTCTGCTCTCTTGCAGTGTGAATGACATCGTGGCAGTAGGAGTGGAGAGCTTCTATGCCACCAACGACCGCTACTTCAACCAGGAGACCCTCCGCCACCTGGAGCCGCTGTTTGGCCTGGCGTGGTGCTCCGTGGTGTTCTACAGTGCAGGAGAAGTGAAGGTGGTGTCTGAAGGCTACAGCTCTCCTAATGGCATCAACACCTCCCCCGACCAGAGGTAGGCCTACTCTTATTGATCTTTATTTTTTAAATGTATTTCTAATACATTCTCCTTGTAGTAACCCTGTATTTTGTTCTGTTTCAGACATGTTTATGCGATGGATCTTCTGGACCACAGTGTCCACGTCTTGGAGAGACAGGAGGACAATTCTCTGATCTCTTTGAAGGTAGTTAGACACCTAACTAGATGCCTAGATAGGTTACATTGATAACTACTGAGGTTACTAGTTAGTAACTTAACTACAATAAAGTAACCTCACCTTCATATGAATTGATATTTCACATAATATTTTATTTGGTGAAACATAACTGTAATAACCAGTGGATACGTGAATGGCGGGGAGCATTATGAAGGGTGTTGGTTTAGTTGTGAAGGGGTTGTGTTCCGTCCCCAGTCTGTGGCCGTGGGGTCCCTCTGCGACAACATGGAGGTGGACCAGAGCACCGGAGACCTGTGGCTGGGCTGTCACCCCAACGCTGGAAACTCCTGATGAACGACCCACAGGATCCAGCTGGATCAGAGGTGAGACACATGAACATCTGGTGGCAGCTCAGGGTAGTGCAGTGGTTGAGTTGTGACATTAACGCCTTGTGGCAGCTCAGGGTAGTGCAGTGGTTGAGTTGTGACATTAACACCTGGTGGCAGCTCAGGGTAGTGCAGTGGTTGAGTTGTTCTGACATTAACGCCTTGTGGCAGCTCAGGGAAGTGCAGTGGTTGAGTTGTTCTGACATTAACACCTTGTGGCAGCTCAGGGTAGTGCAGTGGGTAAAGAGCATTGCGTGATCAGATCGTAAGGAGAAAACGTGCGCAGCATGGGGTCGTCGTCAGCTGTCAAGACGTCATTTGCACGAGGTTTTCAAGCGGCACTCTTCCAGTAGTGCTGGCGTGTGACGTGGTTTAGTCCCATTGGGATGCGTTTGCGTTAAATTCAGTTTTTTGGTGCATGTTGCGTTACTAAATGAGTCCTTTCACAACATGAATATAGTCTTAACATCAAGTCGCCTCATTCCTTAACACGTTAATAACTTGGGGAGCCAACATGCCAGTTGACCCCCTGCTGAGAGGTAGGGTGTCCTAGCAGGCCAGATGCCATCCCCTACCTGCTCCTTAACTGCATGTATCAGAATTCACTGTACATCACTTTGAATCTTTAATCATTTCTAATAATAAAGTCCTCAATATTCTGCCCAGGTCATCCGCATCCAGAACATTCTCTCCGAGCAGCCGCTGGTCAGCCAGGTGTACGCTGACGACGGCAGCGTTCTGATTGGTTCCTCAGTGGCAGCCCCGTATGGAGGGAAGCTACTCATCGGAACCGTCTACCATAAAGCCCTGTGCTGCGATCTGAACTGAGTCCATGTGATCTGAACTGAGTCCATGTGATCTGAACTGAGTCCATGTGATCTGAACTGAGTCCATGTGATCTGAACTGAGTCCATGTGATCTGAACTGAGTCCATGTGATCTGAACTGAGTTCATGTGATCTGAACTGAGTCCTAGTGATCTGAACTGAGTTCTTGTCTGAAAGCATTCATTACTCTCACCAAGTCATTGACTATGACACTGAAGGGCTCAGTTAATCAGTTAATTTGTGATGAACGATGTCTGTATGTTTTTATATATGCGCCATACTGGTCTGACTTAAATTAGACTTTCACTGTAATTGGGTTTAATATGTTGGGTCGAGTTAAAGATTGTAAGCCGTTTTAAATCGTTTGAAAGAGACGGCAAACCAGAATTTCTGGAAATGTGTGTTGCGTAACACCAAAGCAGGGTATGGCCCCTGGAGACCTGGCCTGGGTCATGTGATCACTTTGTCCTCTGGAGACCTGGCCTGGGTCATGTGATCGCTTTGTTTGTTTTTCAAAGCTGGCTCAAAAGGTCTTAAGCTGTAAATTGTGTGAATTGTCTTGGGAAATTAGATTTTTGTCTCACCCACTGCTAATAGTTTACAAGTAGATCAATATAAAGAAGGTGATATGGTCAATGTTGAGTTTGACGGTAACTTTATAACCCGACAGTGTACTACCTTCTTCAAAGTACCCTTACATATTTCAATATCTATGTTTGGATAAGATAAGACCATCAATCCTTGAAAGGTTACAGTTGCATTGACAACGTAGTGTGTATGTATAAAGGTTGAAATACACTTTTATTGTAACACCAGTGTGTGTGTGTGTGTGGTTACTTCAATTACACATCATGTTGTAACCACCCTGTCTGAATCCTGTTTCCGTGTAATTGAGCTGAGTGGGTAAAATTTGGACGTGACGAAGGTACTGGTTGCTGTTATAATTGCTGCATTTGCAGCTTTTATCGGGTACAGATTTCTTAAATTATCGTAAGTATGGTATTTATACATGTAGTATACATGAGGTAATATGTAGTATAATTGTAGCCTTTTTTGTGGTGTGTTCATGCTGACTCGGTGTGATCAGCACAGAGCAAGGTCTAGAAGCTGATATCATACAAATATAGAAACAATGAGATGTTCAAACTTAAACTGTATTTTTCAGAGAAATGCTGCACTCGTCAAGAGAAATCGACCTGAAAAGCCTCCCCAACTGTCGGCTATTAAAACATATTGGTAGGCTTTATAGAATATGAATCACCAATGTTTATGACGGTTATATTGACGTTAACTTCACTAAATAGTATTACCTGCTATTCAAATTAATGTATCTGCTATTCATATCAATGTATCTGCTATTTATATTAATTAATGTATCTGCTATTCACGTTCATTAATGTATCTGATATTCATATGAATCCATGATGCTGATATTCATATGAATCCATGATGCTGATATTCATATGAATCCATGATGCTGTTATTCATATGAATCCATGATGCTGTTATTCATATGAATCCATGATTCTGTTATTCATATGAATCCATGATGCTGTTATTCATATGAATCCATGATTCTGTTATTCATATGAATCCATGATTGTATTTCTTTGCAGATGCTGGTGCTGAGGATATTACAGTATTGAGGGATGGGCTGGCCCTGATAAGCTCTGTATGTCATCCTCTGTATTGTGTTGTTTCTACATTGTGTGGTTTCAACAATGCATTCTTCAAATGCTTCATTGCATAATCCGGGTCACATGGCCAACTTTAAAATAGTAGCCTAGTAATTTAATTGACCAAATCTTAAAGGAATTGTTACCTCTAAAACAACATTGTGTTTTGCTGTTACGCCTATAACATTCTGGGACTTTGTCATAGGCTACATTGTATGGCTTATTTTATATATATATATATATATATCTATATATATATAGATATATATATATATATATGATCTGTTAATGGATATTATATAGGCTTGTATATAAATGTAGGTTCTACTACTGTATTATTTTGCCAGGGCCTAAAGTATCCAGGCATGCCGGGCTTCTCTGAGGACCCGGGGAAGATCTACATGCTAGATCTGCTTGACCCGGCAATGGAGCCGGTGGAGCTGGAGATCACAGGCGAACTGGACTGGACCTCTTTCAACCCATATGGCATTAGTGTGTACGTCGATGATACAGGTGAAGCTGCATAACGCACTCAGACAACCACTGCCTCCATCATGTATCAGGCCTTCTCACAGCCACTGCCTCTATCATGTATCAGGCCTTCTCACAGCCACTGCCTCCATCATGTATCAGGTTAATAAAAGAAAAGAGGCCTACTCAGCCTTTCAGGAAGTTGGCTTCTCCATGTTGATAGTTCAGGAATACAATGCTGTTGGCATTTTCTGTTGTACAAAAATGTTCCTACCTAATTAATTACTAACTAACTACTATCAATCGCTTCTCGTATTTTCATTGAGATATCTAAGAATAATGACTATGTATCCACAGACGATTCGGTATACCTGTTTGTAGTTAATCACCCTCAATATCGAAGCCAAGTTGAGATTTTTAAACTTGTTGAAGAAAACAAGATGCTTGTTCACCAAAAGACCATCGCCCATGACCTACTTCACAGGTATGTGAAACCTAAACCACGTTAATAATCATTTAGGCCTGCATATGCTTCCAAACCTGATTTGAGCAGAGCTTTAAAAGACTCTTATCACACAGCGTTAACGACATTGTCGCGGTCGGACTGGAGAACTTCTATGCAACAAATGACAAATCGGTTCCGAATGATCCCTTGCAGTTCCTTGCCCTCCTGCTGGGTCTGCCCTGGAGCGACGTGGTTTATCACAGTCCCCACGACGTCCGGCGGTGGCAGGCGGCTTTCTGTCTGCAAATGGAATCAACATGTCACCTGACCGAAGGTTCCACATAATGTCTTGTATTTTACTGAATGCGTGTCTTGGGCAGGCATGTACTAAGCAGTAGTATTCAGTAATAAGTCTCGCCATATTATTCCAGTGTACAAACACTTGACTGATTGTGATTCATCTGCATCATTCATTTTAATATATAATAAACCTATTCAACAAATGGGGAATCAGAATTGGCATTGGCTGGAGTTTAGAAATAATAAATTATCATAGATTAAATTAAATTAAATACATTGTTGAAAAATAACCTCAGTCGTTTTGTTTTCAGGCATCTGTAGGTTTCTGATCTACTAAACCATGAGATAAAGGTGTTTGAGAGGAGCCAAGGGGAACATCTAACACACATTAAGGTCAGCTTGCACCAGCAAACACTTGTCCTCAGGTTTTGGTCCACTATCTGAGCTCACAGCCATCACTCTGCAGAGCGTTGCTGTGGGGTCGCTGTGTGACAACATCGAGGTGGACCCTGCAACAGGGGATCTGTGGCTGGGATGTCATCCCAACGGTATGAAGGCCTTAATGAACGACCCAGCAGACCCGCCCGACTCTGAGGTAGCTCCTTCTATTTCTAAACATAACCTCGTATGTTATAGATTATATCTATATCCTACGGATGAGATGCATTTCTCCAATGTGTTTTGTGTTCTGCATGCATCTTTGTATCCAGGTCATCCGCATCCAGAACATTCTCTCCGAGCAGCCGCTGGTCAGCCAGGTGTACGCTGACGACGGCAGCGTTCTGATTGGTTCCTCAGTGGCAGCCCCGTATGGAGGGAAGCTGCTCATCGGAACCGTCTACCATAAAGCCCTGTGATCTGAACTGAGTCCATGTGATCTGAACTGAGTCCATGTGATCTGAACTGAGTCCATGTGATCTGAACTGAGTCAAGGGTTCTGGACAGAAATCTCCTGTGCTTAAGTGAAGAACATATACTGTATCTGGGTCTACCTTATGAAAGCAAACACAATCTCACATCAAAACATACATTTAATTAAAAGTACATGGACAACATCAAGTGATATTAAATATTTTGTACATGACATCATTCAGTATTATAACATGACATTTCTTGAAGTCAATAGTGTTTCTTGAAGTCATTAATTCCTGAAATTAATATTTCCTGAAATAAGATTCTTCTATTTCCCTATGAGCTTCATTCATGATATTTCGCAGATTGAAACAAGTTTTGCAAAATAATAATGTAATGCATAAGGATTTGTGTCTGACTGTTAAAATAACGTAATTAGGAACTTTCACTAGGGTGTTGAAAACTTACTATCTTTTCCTCTTGTTGCAGGCAGCATCAAACAATCGTCAACTGGATTATATTTGTTAAAAAAAGTAAATCTAAATATTTCCTTTTAAATTAAGTGGTCGACCAATACAGAATTACTCAACTGAACTACAATAAACACCGTTCCACCACTGTTGTACAATATATGGATACTTCAGAAGTCAATTACCCTTTTCAATTAGTTAGAGAACCTTAACTTTTCTCAAAATGGCCGCATCTTTACAGTGAGTTTTATAATTCATACCACCGTTCTCATACAGCATACCGTTTGAGTTAGAAACACTCGTTCCTGGTCTGCACTGTAGGCCTACACCCTGAACGCTACGGTAGGCAATTTATATAGAAGCATTTTTTGTGTTATTTGTTGAAATTCCCTTGACATCCCGTCAGCAATCAATAAATAAAATGCTCCGACGAAATCTGGTATCTGTGGCTGTCACAGACCTGTAATAAGCCAGTTCAATCATTTCATTCGGCCCGAATGAAATACTTTCGGTTGGATACTTTCAAAATCTAGTTTACTCTGGCTGGTTCCTCAAAATTGCCTACCCTACCTTTAAACATACAACATGTGCGATTAGTTTAAAAATTCACAAATTAACTACAATTATAAAGAACAAGAAAAGTTTTGACGTTACGTCAAAACGTTTACGTCTGTGTGTTGCAGAGAAATTTAATTAAGTTAGCAGCTAACCCATCTAGTGCAAGCCGGTACCGTCGTGTAATACCATTTTGTACCTCAAGAGGTCACTGTCACAGCACTGTCCAGTCTGCTCTCAGTCCAACATGAGAGGACGAAGAAGTATTGCTGCCCAGACGGCGTATATTATAACCTTTTGTCAATCATGTCAAAACTACGAAAATAAATAACCTGATCACTTGAAGGAGAACAACTTGATGACACCATAGCACGTATTTCCTGTGAACAGTAAGCCTTACGCTATATTCAGTGGGGTGATGCGTTTGGGGGGGAGCGGGAAGAGGGGAGGAGAAGGGATCAAAGACCTTTGGGAGGGACTTTCTCACAATAGGGCTGGACACCACGACTTTCTGGTAATACGCTGCCCCCTATTTTGTAGAAGACTAATTGGACAGTTGGCCAAATCGTACACGTTGCACCTCTAAACAAACCAGGTACTACAGATCTCAAGGACATCCATTCACCCCATGTCATCTGTATCCAGTATCAACGCCCCTTCTGCCACGACGGATATAGTGAATCGTGTCTCTCCACCGGCTGGGAGCTGGACATTCTCCTGTGGAACGTCTTGATGAGGAGAACCAGGATCACTGTTGCACGGTTCAAAGATCCACTCGTCCCGGTTCTCTGCAGCACCTTCCACCGGGTGGAGGTCCAGCAGGGGCCCAGATTCAGCCATGTCCCCCAGCGAGACGGCGTCCTCCCGGCCCATCGGGTCGATGAACACCTCGCTGGCGCTGAGTCTACGCCTCCGCCGCGGGGAACCCTCCAGAGTCTCGATGTTGTTGAGGAGGTCGTTACAGCTCTCGGAGCGA
>OOFG01107197.1:0-12182 GCA_900323295.1 Molva molva | reverse complement strand
ACAAATGGAAACCCCCTTCTTCATGTCTTGTAAAAAGAATGCAACGTTTAGGAAAGGTTGGGCTTGATTTCTACCAATTTTGTCGTTTGCGGATATCTGGAAAGATTAGTTGGACAGACTAGTCTCTTGAAAATGACTATGAAGACACAATTTTCCATGAACTAAATCCCTGACGTTCCTTCCATGTATTCCTTGTGAGTTCCATCTCTGTGCCCTCACAGGGGCGGACCGTGACGTGGACGCTGCGGCCCACCACATCGCTGCCATGTTCATAGCTTCCAGCGGCAGGCGCGGCGCACCCGTCTTTCACCACTTCACCACGGCCACAGACACGGCCAACATACAGGTAGTCTTCCAGGTGGCCATGGAGCAGATTATCAAGGACAACCTGGCAGCTGTCCCTCTGCTGTAGAGGTCCAGCCTCGAAACCGGGCTGGGGTTGGATGGTTTGCTTTTTAAACGTTTCATCTTCAGTCCAGCACCTGTGGGTCAAGATTTGTGACTTTTGTTTCCATGTGGACGTTTTGTTTTATGTTGCTGTCGGATTTTATGATTGTGCAGTTGCAGTCCATGGCCGATATTTTAATGTAAACATTTTAATTAATTTTAATAAAATATGTATTTAAGTCTGTCTGTTGTCATGATTGATAAGGATGAAAAGAAAAGCATTAGAAAGAGTAGTGTTTAAGGTCTAGGTCCAACCGGGTCTCACCAGTGGGCTAGCGAGTGTCATCGTGGTTTCATTCAGTATACAGTGAAGCTCACGCACAAAGCAGGCCACCTTATCGGTATCGACAAAGCGGTTCTGAATGTGTCGGATCAGCCAGAGAGGAGACGTTGAACTGTGGTTAACTTTCATTCAACATCGTTTGCCACATGTGTCGCTCTTTTTTGGGTCCGCTACGATTTATCTCCACTAGCTTAGTTCTCTACCTGTGCCCTGATACACAAAAAGAGCAGACCCATTCTTCATGTTACAAGTGACTCGTGTTTATCCTACGATGTTGCCTCTGTGAATGGGTTGATTAAGCCCGTTTGTAAAGGGTGTGGGACCGGGACAAGTAGGACCATGTTTGTGATGGTCAGGCTAATCGATAGCCCTATTGGCCAATTAGGTGTGGGGTCACTCCTAGTTGTAAATATCCCGCCTTATAACTTCCAGTTAGGGATAGGCTTTTTTTGTATATATATTTTCTATTATGTCTATCTACAGATTGACAGGAAAACATTTGTGATCACTTTGGCTATGCACACTGGATGCAAACAACACTAAAACAAAGCTACATTGAAGCAAATTACGGAGTTGGTTGACCAAGGATATTAAACAAAATACACTTTAGCACCATAACTTATTTTCTCAACTTTGCCCTCATAAGTTTATTAAAGGATATATCTAGGGGTTTTCGTCCTGTTCAATTTGTCAAATTGATGCTAGTCCATTGGAATGGGGTTAATGGTTAAATGTGATCTTTTTAATGATTTATCACTTACCATCGAGTCACAATGTAGCCTATACTATAGCATAAACTATAGGACGTTAAAAGAGGCAGGTTTTAATGCAATATGATTTATTGTTAAACTTGGATAACATATGTACAATGTTATACATTTCATACAAAAATGAAGCCAAATGGTTCTTGTGAAATGACATGTTCAGCCATAAGGCGTTACTTGTACAGCGTGAAGATTATGAGATTCAAATTGTAATGCACCATGCCCACATCAGACTACCATAGATGTGCGGCATCTCGTCCGTTTTCCGGATGAAGCCATTAGTCTTTCACACAGTCCAAGGAATCCAGAGAAATGTACACCTCCGCCTTGCACTTGAAAATCCCCTTGACATTCTCGTATAGTTCGCAGTTTTTCAGGTTTGGCGTGACCTCTTTGATACAAATAGGCTGATGGGAGAGAAAGCACATACATTAACGCATTACAATGGGGTTTCGCAAAACCCATCCGCCCACGTAACTACTGCGCACAACTTTTACGACAACTTTTAAAATCATCGAGGCATGAAACATACATTGGGGAGACCCCAATTCAGTGTTGCCCATGAATGGTGCTGAATGGTCAGCTCCCTCGTACGGCCACCTCTCATGGCAGATTAAAAACGAAAACTTACCATAGACTTGAGGATAAAATTCTGACGACTGGATTCTGAGAGTACCGTGTTTGCCGTCGTCTCTGCGCTTTCGGACAGATCCGGCTCGGCTCTTCTCATGTATGGGGATCTCAGGATACCGGACAGCAAGCCCGACGCCCGGCCCACCGAATAGTAGCTTGGACCGGACACTTGTTTGTACCACGCGTACGATGGACTACAAGACACCAGCATGGAGATGACCATGATACCATAAACTACCTTGATGTTCATATCGAGGGCGGAGTTGCTGCGAGTGCACGGCTCCTCTTTGTGCTCCACTTGTTCCGGATGACTACTTATATTCTAGGGAGCCCGTGATCGCATTCATATTTCGTCCACACAAAAAAAGAGGGGGTGAATCATCTTGCCTCCTGCGGGAATTCCTCTGTGGATGTATCTCCTTTTGTTTTTTTAGATAAAAACTTAATCCCTTGTGGAATTTAGGACTGTCAATAAGATGAGTAATGTCTTACGCCTGTTTTGGTTCAGATTGTAGATAGGACATTGGTAGGTGTGTGTGTGTGTTTCTCTTCTGAATACATCTTAATATGTATGATTATTCAATGGTTATAAGCACTTACATCAATGATCTTCTAGCATATACCAAATTATCTAACCATTCCAACTAATCTGTAATTGGTTCTGATAAAACTTCCGTTTGCCTGTCCTTTGTGTTAAAGGTAGGCGTATTGTGAGTGAAAAGCCTGCCGCATTTAGTGTGGAGACTTTTGTTTTAGGGCCCAGATAAGGAATGTGAGTACATGTGAGGGACAAAATGTGGCTGACACAAGGAATTATCTGGTAACTTTGAGACAGAAGATGTAGACAACGGATAAGATAAACGTCAATTCAGACATATTCTAAATAGTTTGTGAAAAATCACAAAAGGTTATCAATCTTCCACCAATGGCTGACAAAACATCGATTGTAACACAGTGTGTAAAAATGCTGCTATGTTTGTCTTGGCATGGCAGAAGCTGGGTATTGCAGTGACTGTATAAAATAACTAGCATATTGTGTAGGGCAATGCACAAATAATGACAACAAACACACCAACCAGCCAAGAAGGGCATGCTTCTGTACTTCAACTCCACTGAAGAAAAAATTATGTGTTTAATTTTCATATGCTGAATTTTAAATAATTTTGACCTCGGGTCAAATGATTGTAGTAGGCCTATCACAGAATAAGATTAAATGCGGTCTCAGTTTCTGATCCAAATGGAGAAGTAGCTCATTTTCTGGAGAGGAAAAGGTAGCCTATTCTTGTATGGAAGCGGTTGACATGTTGGAACAGTGAGTGTACTAGTGACCTCTAGTGAAATTATAGGAGTATCACAGGTATATCAAATGTTTAAACCACCTCGGACACATTAGAATATACAATGATTGGATGTGTTTTGTGTTTTTTCCCCGCATATTTTAACAATAATGTGAAATTTATTTCCATGATTCAATGATTATAAGCTACATAACATTTATACAATCTGTAAATACGATTTGTTTTATTCGAAGCAAATGTAATGTCTAATTGACTCACAATTAAACTGCTTGAAATAATAGAAAAGTGAAAACAATGTTTTCCCGCGAATACATTGAATCACTTTGTTGTTTGTCTGAACAATTTACTTGTCTTGGCGGTACACATATTATTGATATCTGGTCGTTTCCGTCCCTGCTTTCATTTCCAGGGAGGTCCCATTGCGCTTGTTTTCGCGCTTTGTTAACGCCCATTCATAATAAACCGAAACTTAAGACTCTTCTGCCAATTCTCCTCCGCTGCATGTAGGTTTAACAGAGGCGACTGTGGACAAGACGTTCTCCTGAACTCTTGAAAAGGACCACTGCGTAAATTGTCGGCGGGGGTGACGTTGAAGCCTCCACACAGCCTGAGATGATCGAAACGACGAGCTGATATCCAACTCATCCGAATATAAAGTGTTGTCCGCTCGCCACCACGGCGTCCCGTCGAGACGTGACATTGGTAGGCTATGTGGTGTCATTTATTTAGCATATTTGTGCATGTTACCTGACATTTATGTAGGCCAAAACGATTATTTTTTATTTCATTCGGACCCTAGTACAACAATTGCGAAGTGTATAGTACTCTGTTGTGTATATATGTGCATACCTTCATAACTAAGCAGTCGGGAAGAAGCTACAAGCTGTTATGTCATATCGGGCTAGCAAGCTAAGCAGACAGTCGAGCATACAGCCTGTTTTAATTTGTGATGAGCAAGAAGGTCAATATTATTATTATTATTATATATTCAATCCGAGTTGGCTCATAAGGGGAATAGCTTCCTTACTGGGTTAATATACAGACTGATAAGAAGCATTAAAGTAAACTTTTGCCCACGCCTAGTAAGGGAAATCGAAAGAGGAAGTGTATCGACGCACGCGATGCGACGTCACTAGTTACAGGCGTTGATATTGTAAGTATTGATTTGGTATTGGACGCGAGATGCCGGTGGGATAAGACCATATACATTTAAGAGAGTTCGTTGAATTGAGTAACCTCGTCCACTCTATTATTAATATTGCCTGGATAAGCGTTGTTGTTGCCTTGAAGACACACCTGCTGCTGATTTGACAGTAGTCAGGTATTAACTGTATATCACGAATTAAGACATAATATAGTTGCGTTGTTTTAAACCATTTTTGTCTCTGTTTTGCTATACACGACTGGGTGCTAATCTATGGTGCGAACTAAACTCCTCCCAACAGGCTAATTGTTTAAGAATTGAAAGTGAAATCATTTTGCTCTGTTAGCATAATCCTGCCCTACATTCTTTCCCGACAACAGAGGCAAGTAACATGCGAAGATGAAGTGTTCCAGTTGTAAAAAGTTTGTTAAAAAAACAGCAAAGTTTTGCAGTGAGTGTGGACAGTGCCTAACTACCCAACCTGTGAACAAGGCAAATGGTAAATAAACTATTAACTATTCACTTGACTATCTATCTATCTATCTATCTATCTATCTATCTATCTATCTATCTATCTATCAATCACACAGACTTAAACATACAGTAAGACAATAACAATACGGCCTCATATTACATAGAGTATATTACATAGACAGATCTATCCATCTATCTATACTTTTAAGGATGTATGTATGTATACAAACAAGTAAAGTTAGAATTGAATTAATACATTTTTCTGTACATCAAGACAAAAATACCATTTGAATTTGCTCAAGGTGTATGAAACAGACTAAATTTGACTTCATCTCATGATAAATATATCTACAGCATATCTCCCATACAACTGGGATAATAGTTTTTCTGAAAATGGTTCACTCAAAAAGTAATGTTGTGGTAGCATCCATTTTGCTGATGTTGTCTATACTTTAAAGGTCCAGTGTGTAGAATTTTGGACTTGGCAGAAATGTAATGTGACGTTCATAAGTATGTTTTAATAAGTGAATAATCCCATGAAAATAAGAATCGTATTTTCGTTACCTTAGTTTGAGCCCTTTATATTTAAATGGGGAGTGGGTCCGCTTCCACCGTCCTCTTCCACCGCTATGCTTCTACAGTAGCCCAGAACGGACAAACAGCTCTAGAGAGCAAACCATCCAATCCCAGCCCGGCTTCGAGGCTGGACCTCTACACCAGGGAGACAGCTACCACATATTCATATATTTTTTGGGCTAAGAGTTGTAGGAAGGAGTAGGGCGTGTTATCCCCATGGCTACAACCCAGTTCCAGCCATTTTTAGTACCGTCGTTGTGTAAGAGCGTTATAATGAGCAATGTTCTATTTGAAATGCGCCACACACTGTGGTGTTATACTATGTATCCAAGAAGCTTAACCCTCTCTGATGCGGACATCGAAAACAACAGCTGGCCCGACGGACCTTCACACACACACCTTGGCGTTTTATATATAAGTGTCCTAGAACCTTAACCCTCTCTCGGACGCGGTCATCAACATCAACCGCTGCACAGATGGTAAAATAGTGTAGCGAATGGCAGTTCGCGGATGAGGGGGATTATTATAAGCTGGTGTGCATTCTTTAATGCATCCATGTTTTGGAAATATTCGTTTTTTAGGTAGTTTCCCTCTTCGATAAATAAAAGTAGGCTCTCTCTTTCAGAGACAGTTGGTATCCAATACGAAACTTGCACACGTCACGTTATCAAAAGCAACCTATATTCATGTACCGCAGTGCAAGTAAACCTTGGCTTGTAGCGCCGACTGCTATCGAGATGAATGATCAATACATATAACAGATAGTGATAAGTATAGGTCTATGATTGTAGTTTACCACTATGGATGCAGTAAGAACACTGTGTTGAGAAATGTAAATAGGCTGTTACCTCTGCCATGCCCTACAACTTGTACAGTGGCCATGGTGACTGACACGATACCTGAGTGTGATTGGTTAAACTGATTTATTCGCAGGCTTAAAAGCCTTAAAGAGCCATTGAACCCAAAACCATTTCTTTTTTGTTTTAAACATGGTAATTTGTCTCATATGATCGTAAACATAGTAATCTATGCCATTTTATCACTGTTATTGAAATAAGTCCCCAATTTAGAGAACAAAGGGGTAAAATACTATGTTTTTGCCATTCTCCCCAAAACACTATGTGAACGTTCCACTCCACACTGACGTCACGACAAAGGGGCACTGGCGGTACGGTTTGTGTGGACGGAGCTCTGTCTGGGCAACGGTTGACTGCGGTGTCCGCGAGAAAGTTGAGCTTTTTGAACACTTATTGTATACCACTACGGTGTGTGTGGATAGTGAAGCTCCCTCTGAGCAGCGATTTATTTAATACCCGCGTCCGAGGGTAAGGCTTCCCGGACACATATAGTATAACGCTACGGTGTGCGGCGGATTTCATATGCAACATCGCTTATTATAACGCTCATAACAGTTACACAACGACGATACTAAAAAAGTATCATAAAGTTGGCGTGGGTCGTAACAATGGGGATAACACGCCCCCCTCTTTCCTAAAACTCAGCCCAAAACACATTTTTTTAAATCACATAGTGTTCGAATTCCATCTGAAACAGTGGGTTCACAAACGGAAATCGCGGCAATCAGTACAGACCCATTCAGCTCCATGATTTGTAATTATTTTATTGACGAAATAAAAAAACGCAATGAACAATCGCGTTCATGTTAAAGGACCTTTACACGTGGGCTATGACCTATAGTTTTACATTTACAGACTAAATAACTAAATACAATTCATAAATCTATCAAAGAACCTCATCACTTGACACTTGGCTACTCAATGGTGTTGTAGACGACTACATCATTTTGGAATTACCTACTGGCACCTTACACAATACAGGCCAGTACAGGCCACCGTAGTCGTTGGAAAGGGAGGGGTGAGGGGTGAGGGGTGGGATTCAGTTGGTTGCAATCTGCAACCTCACCGCTAGTGGCAACCTCCATTTTACACACTGGACCTTTAATACTAATAATTTTTGACTCAAAATACAGAGAGAGATCCTCTTTCAAATACCTCAGAACCAGTGCCTTCCCTACCCGTGGAAAGCCATGAATCGAATGACTCCCCCCAACAGCTCGTCTGTTTGGGGGAAAGCGCCTCTGAGGACATCACGAAGCAAGTATGTACATGTGGTGTCATTTAATCTATCTGCATCATCAGTTTGCATTTGTTACCAATCCCTCTAAGTTTAGTAGTCCTTATAGTCCCCATGTATCTAGTAATGGTCTGAAATAGTCCTGTGTATATATTCGGGCTGCAGCTATTGATTATTTTAGTAATTGAATATGCTACCGATTATTCCATTGCGTAATCATATAAGAAATATTTTTGCTTCACTAAAGAGCATTATTTCTTGAGCAAAATGTAACTTGTTTCAGCTAGAAATTATCCCAAACTCTGGACACTTTCTGTGGTTTTCTCTGGCCTGTCTCTTCTCTTCGCCCCTCGCTTCTTTCTCTCTCTAACTCCATTGTGCAGTCTGCGCCATCAAATCGAGGTCACGTGACGTGACCTCGCCAACGTTATAATCATCCGTGCAAAACACAATGCACTGTATATAGTTATGGATTAAACGAGGCTCCGATGCGAACAATTTATATCAATGATTTTTAGTAATGGAGTTACTTGAGTTTCTCGAGGAATCATTACAGCCCTACTCTGTATATATAGTCCCATATATGTGTGTTTGTGTGTGTATGAATGCTAAAGTCATGTTCCATGTTATTCTTGATAGAAAAAGAGGAAGAAAAGGGCCAGAAAGAAGAATGATGAACCTATGTCATTAAACCAAAAATCTTTGACCTCAGACCTGTTGGATAACAACCTGCCAAATATACAGGGAGAATCTTCTAAAAGAGATTGCAATGCCAATGAAGGGGATGATATTCCAGGCCCACTCACTGATGCCAATTCCACACCAGAGAGCCAGCCTACTTCATTGAAAGCTTATGGTACTATCCAACCATCTGAGGGAAGAACTGTACCAAAAACTTCTCAGGCTGAGGCATCCAAGTCAGCTCAGGCTGAGTCATCCAAGTCTGTTCAGGATGAGTCATCCAAGTCAGTTCAGGCTGAGTCATCCAAGTCAGTTCAGGCTGAGTCATCCAAGTCGGTTCAGGATGAGTCATCCAAGTCTGTTCAGGCTGAGTCATCAAAGTCAGCTCCGGCTGAGTCATCCAAGTCTGTTCAGGATGAGTCATCCAAGCTAGCTGAGGCTGAGTCACCCATGTCTGTTCAGGATGAGGCATCCAAGTCGGCCCAGGACAAGTCATCCAAGTCGGGTCAAGTTGGGTCATCTAAATCAGCTCAGGTAGACTCAATTTCTTCCACCAATTCGGGAGACGATACGAAACCCCAAGAAGGTACTGGTAAAGGGACAAAGTCCACCAATCAGAAGAACCTAAGTGAGAAGACCAAGAAAGATAACACCAAAAACAAGAATAATAAAGGGGATCAGAAACCATCCATGGATACAAATACGGATGATATTCACCAATCCAAGAAGCAGGTGAAAAGTGGTCCACAAGACCAAAGGGGAAAGCAAAAACCGACTGGCAAACAAGGCCCTGCTGCTGAAAAGAAGGTAATCAGATTGACAGTTAAAGGACTTTAAAAAGCAACCAGCTTGTGAAAAGAAGTGTTCCAACAATTGTCTGTTGAATGTTGAGTGTATGCTACTAACTTGACCAATTGTGTATCTTCTACAGGCTGAAAGCACTGGTTTGAGCGTTGACACAGAGGCTAAGGTTGAAGGTTCTGGGACTCAGCAGTCAGCCGCTGAGGGAGGAGACGCATCAGAAAGCCCTGTTGATATCAAAGGGACCGAAGACAATCAAGAATCTGAGGACCGCGTTGAACCTCCGCCAAAAAGGTGAACCAGAGTCATCAGTAGAATAGAGTGAAAATTTAAAAAAGTAATAATAATCTTCTCCTTCACTATTTTATTAACATTTTGTCTTTTTACATTTTTAGGATAAACAATGCAAACTCGACAGTTGCTGTAAGGGACAGGCTCACGATCTACTTTCATGCGGTTTTGTCAAAGGATTTTAAACTCGAGGGGGGCGACCGAATAATTATCAGAGCTGGCAACCATATCGGGAAATGGAACGACTTGGCTGAGGTCTTCATGACTAAGTAAGTACATATGGTGTACTTTATTGCTCCTACATCTATGATATTAGCCTTTATTTATTGATATTCGACTTTGACTCAAAGTGCATATCAAGCCTTTAAGTAGTTTTTATACTCTGGGGAAATTATTCCAAAATACAATGTACAAATACTGTACCATATTTTTGTGTATTCTTTTGTGTGCTATGTTTTGTCAATACTACTTTTTTTAATACAGGGATCTTGGGGAGCATGGATTTTTAGTTGAGGGAACATTTGAAACAACAAAAGAACGCACCTTGGCTAAAAGCATACCATACAAATATGTTGTCTACAAGGCCAAAAAGAATAAATATGAGTATGAATACATTTACAAATTAGATTCAGAGCAACATACGAATCGATGTTTGTTTGTGAAGTCCAAACTCCTCAATGAGGAAGGTAAGAGATGCAACAATTCTCTGTTCATTCACTAACATTTTTATTTGTAAATGAGGTGCCATTTTAACTTTGTCCAATTAAACATGTGATATGTTTTTATGTGAAAGGGGACTGGCATCAGTATGATGACATCGTCTGTGCAGAACCATCCAAGAATATATTGAAAATCTTGAAAAACGCTATTTGGTCTGAACAAAGGACAAGTGTCGTCAAAGGCAGAGAGATTGCAGGAAACATCATGCTAGACACCATATTTGACCTCCTTCGGAATTGGACTGACATCAACTTGAAGAATTTCCTCATCCAATTGAACCAGTTCTTTGACATTCATGGAAACCCGTTTGTGTATGAGGACACGCAGAAGAAGTGGAACTCTCTAGACTATGGAGAAAAAGAAGTATGGAAATTACTTCAGATTTATCATAAAAAAAAAAAAGCTAACATAGTGTTTATCAAGGAATATTCATGATATAATGATTTAATGTTAGGGGCCTATCAAAAGGTTTTCAATTGAGATATGGAAGCATCTTTCTGTAAGGGGTAAATGTTAATATATGAACTTTTTGGTTTTGATGCACCTAAACTAAAGAGCAAGTCTAGATTGTTCAGCACAAATCTATATATTTTATGTGTGCTCAGTTGATTCTGGTATATTAACCATCAAACCATACTTTTGCCTTTGCTTGGAATTCTTAGGTCCGGGTGTTGATAAAGCAATTCATGCTCACAAAAGTGATTCCTCAGTTGGATAAAGACGGAGATGGGAAGATGGTTATCTTCATTGAAGATCCCATGAGAGCCGCAGTAATCATGCTGCATGTGTGCTGCCGTTATGATATCAAACTGGATGCAGCGGAACGTCATCGACTCTGCCAAGCCCTGTGCTTTCCAAAGCTCAACAAAAAAGAGTTTCTCCAGTATTGGGACAAATTGTCACTTGATGTCTCTCGTCTCAAAGAGTAGGTAGTCTTTTTTTCACACCTTCAATTTAATTATATTGACCTTTTCAAGGATACATTTTAGCTTAAATGGAGGTAATGGATTAATTTTCAATAAGGAAGGATCTTTCTTAAACCTCTTCCACACTTTGAAGATCTGTTCAACATTAGATTATCTTATCCTTTTGGGCAATCTCCTGCATTAATATGCATTCTAGCTTTAGTCCTTACTGTTCAGGAACCATGACTGTTCTTTGTTTTAATTTGTTCAGTCTGCCAAATCTGCTAGTACGGCTGATCAATTCTATGAAATCGGAGAGACTACATCGGTGGGTTTTGGTGCTTCCTCTTCTCCACCTCCTCCAGACTACCTCCAAGCCTTTCCAGCCTCTACCTCTCTCCAAGCCTGACCTATCTTGGACAGGTTTGGAGGGTATCAGTTTCAACCAAGCAGACTGCAACAGTCAGGACAGACAGTAAGTTGTTTTGCAAAATATGTCAAAGATCTCAAAGGTTAAATTATTAACTTTCTTATATATTCATATGACCTTCCAATTTTTAGGGCTTTACGAAACCTGATGAGCTTTCATAAACATTTAGTGGAGATTGATCCACTGACCGCCCGATCCTGGATGTGTCTAATGCCCATTGATCAACTGGTGGAGTGCAGCCTCATCACTCACATTCAGCTGTTGGACTTCCTTCATATCTTTTACCAAAAGACTCTCGACATCACCTACAGCAATCACCAGGTGAAGAAAGCAACACATTCCCAGACAATTTTTTTACATACTACTGTGAATAGCTGAATAGATTTTGAATTTTATTTTCACAGAATGTATCCGACATTCTCTCGCATGTTCAACAGTGTCTTATTGAGCACAAGTACAGGTGATTTACTTTAAATTAAACAATTGCATGAATATACAGCTTGACACTTCTGAGATGCTAATTGGCAATCCACCTGGTTTTATTGTCAATGACAGTGCTTTTAGTGTAGCTTACGGCAGAGAGTGCGTCGCAGCAGCGGTGAAATTGCTGGAGAAGATCTGCAAAGGGGTCAAACCTAGTC
>OOFG01107171.1:0-11433 GCA_900323295.1 Molva molva | reverse complement strand
GACATGTAGCTTTGGAGGCAACGCGGGTTCTATTGAGCTGTGATGGGAAGGTAGCTACTAGGCTTCCTGCCTTTAACACACACGCACACGCACTCACATGCACACACACACACACACACACACACACATACACACACACAAACACACACACACGCACACGCACTCACATGCACACACACACATATGCACACACACACATGCACACGCACACATGCATGCACACACACACATATGCACACACACACACTCACACGCACACACACATGCACACACAAACACACACAAACACACGCACTTACGCACACACACACACGCACACACCTTTAGACACACACACACACACACACACACACACACACACACACACACACACACCTACATACACACACACACACACACACCTACACACACACACACCTACACACACACACTGTCCCTATGGTCTCGGAAACACAAGCACGACTTGATCAGCGTGGCGGATCTACTTTCAGATCACAACTCCAGTCAGACTTCCATTCCTCAAATTCCACAACTGGCTCACTGTGGCTGGTCTCCTGCCTTACTCCCTCTCTCCCTCTCTCCCTCTCTCCCCCTCTCTTTCACTCTCTCTTCTTCTCTGCCTCTCTCTTGCTCTCACTCTCTCCTGCCTTTCTCTTGCTTTTTCTGTCTCCCTTTCTACGCCCTTTTTCTCTCGCTCACCCTCTCTCTCTTTTTTTCCTCTCTTTGCCTCTCTCCTCATCCCTCCATCAATAGCCAGCTCACAAAGCCTCTCTCTGTAGCTGCTGGGCCAAGGGCAGTGGAGTTCAAAAACCCTCAGCTATATTGCTATACGTGGTATACCTTTATCAAATTACGGCACAGGGACTGGGGAATATGTTTTAGGTTAAATTAAATCATATGACAATTTCCCTAAGATCTAATCAGGACATTAAAGTGAAATGCATACTTTTTCTCATTGCTTATTTGGCCAAATGCTTCAGTATTAAGCACTCCAATACACACTACATATTCGTAACTCTCCAATTGTTTCATATATAAATTGCCAAACACATACAAACAAACAACCATCATCAATCCAAATCTGTGTC
Organism: Molva molva; assembly: GCA_900323295.1. Taxonomy (NCBI): domain Eukaryota; kingdom Metazoa; phylum Chordata; class Actinopteri; order Gadiformes; family Lotidae; genus Molva; species Molva molva. The sequence continues at coordinate 10,345 of OOFG01107171.1, read as the reverse complement.
TCAGAACAGACATAATGTAAGGCGAGCAGCAGTGTGTGTGTGTGTGTGCGTGTGTGTGTGTGTGTGTATGTATGTGTGTGTGTTTTAACTAGGTCTTTTAACTAATCTATACCTTTTGTTATAGATCCTATCAGACTGCGTGCCCTCAATTAACTTTTGAACCAAATTACTTTAGTCCACTATAACATCAATTTATGCTAAATTATGGAAAATTCTTATGCAAGCAAGGGTAGGCACTCATTGAAAAGTGCCCCATTATGATCATTTATACTGAGACAGATGCTCAGCAAAACAATGAATCTTTGTGAGGACCATGAGATTGTCATTCACATTTCTCTCACACATGCACACGCACCTGCAAACGCACACACGCACACGCACACGCACACACACACGCACACACACACCCACACCCACACAATCACACACTCTCTTTATGTTTGTAAGGTCTGCCAGATTCCCTTTTTTTTCTTTCCATTGACGGTCTGAGTTGAGTCACTAGCTCACTTCCTGTGAAAAATGTGTTGTTTACTAAAGTATTCATTTCCTCCCCCTGGGCCTCTCAGCCTTTAATTGAAACCTCTCTTCTTACTTTCTCCTTGGTCACAGTGATGGACCTTGGACCTTAATGGACACACATGTATCCATCCATGCCGCCCTCAATACATAGTGAAGTACCACCTCGATATGTTTCCAGGAACAACTCAGCATTTCTGATAAAAAATCAAGCTGCTTGTGGGGTATTTTAACATCCATCCATCTAGAGGAGCAGTGGGAGCCACTGAACACAGAAACAACAATGCTAGCACGATGAGATCATAGCGTTGAAAGGTCATCTTGCATGAGGTCAGAGTTCTGTTCTGAGCACAAATACTGAAGTCAAAAAAATGGTAGTATGGGAAACACAAGTATGATAAAGCAGGTTTATACCGAAATTAATTTAAAGTTAGGGTAGCAATTTTATTCGCTGAAACCATATGGAAAGCAAAAAACAATATTTTACCCATAGGAGGTATATGCCACCCACACAAAAAGGGCAGGCGGTTCTCCAAGTTTTCAGCCTGGGAGTTTGTTGGGTCGTCCAGCTGGGTAACTCCTGCCCTGTAATTGACTAGAGTTGGGCTGATCTCATGGTGCAGTGCACACTCACTGGAGCCCTGTGGTCAGGAGGCTGTTTACATTGCCTTTCTAATCAGGGTCCCTGGAGAGAGACCTCAAAACTAGGGCACCGGACGGGAATAGGGGCCGGGCCAAAGTCTGGGGCCTGCAAAGACGGACTAGGCACAGTGGACAGGTCTCTTTACTATAAGTTGTATGAATGTGTGTGTGTATTCTGTAGAGTGTGTGTGTTATTTAAAAAATATACATATATTTATATTTTTAAAATCCATCTTCTTAAAGCGGCCGTTAACTGTCATTCACATGCAGGCACACACGCACATACATATATTAGTGAACACACACACACACACACCTAGACTTTCGCGAACATTATGCGTCTTGACACTTGAGCCCTTCCCCCATGTCTGATGTTCTGGTGAGCGGTGGTGTTACCTAAGCATCTTTTAAACATAGTTCCCGGTAAATTACTGGGATAACTTTGAGGCCCTGCTAGGGATTTTCACTATTCAAACATGCGGCTATGTTCTGGAACATTTCTGTCTTGTGCCCTTTCACACATGGCATAGCAATGCCGGAATAGATGGGTCAAGAGATGGTCCAGCAGATGACGGTAATCAAACACTTATGTACTGCGGATAGAGCGGACTGAGAGGAGCTCCCTTATTTTGGGATCTGTCCGGTTTCTAGCCATTCTTGAAAAAAGGAGCTTGTTTGCAAACAAAATAAGCTGCATGGATATTATCATTGAATCACCCGAATAGCATTTGCGTGCTGAGATAAACAGTTGCGGGTTTAAAGACGTCCTAAACAGAGTCTTGCGATTGGTTTGGCTCACTCCACGTGAAAGCGTCTTAAGTCAGATGGACGTAACCCTTTACGTGCCTCTCCCGGGAATGTTACTGCTTTCATTCACTACACATCCGTACAGGAAGTCATCCGGAAATATTACTAGGTCTTGAGTAGGCAAATTGCGGGTGCAGATTTTTCCCTGGCTATCAACCCCTGCTCCCATTCACACTTTTCACACACAAATGTTCCTGAACATTGAATGACCAGACAAGACTGCATGTGTGAAAGGGGCTCTAGATAACTAGGTGACCTCTAACCCTTGGCTGACATTCTCCTGTCCGCCGTTGTTAAGAGACCCCCTGCTGGTATGAATGCTGATGTCGGCTAACTCGACCTCTGACTTCAAATGGAGCATTTGTGGGGTGAGGGGTTGAGGTTTACGGGGATGGACCAACCTTGTCTCCAGTCAGTTCTCGTATTTTGATGATCTGCACCCGGAACTTCATGAGCAACGCCTCCAGGACCAAACACTTCTCCTTCCAGTCCTCCTGGCTCATGGCCTCCTCGCCCTCTGCCATGTTGAGCCACACCTTCCTCACAGAGAGAGAGAGAGAGAGAGAGAGAGAGAGAGAGAGAGAGAGAGAGAGAGAGAGAGAGAGAGAGAGAGAGAGAGAGAGAAAGAGAGAGAGAGAGAGAGAGAGAGAGAAAGAGATAGAGAGAGTGAGCGTGCGAAAGAGAGAGAGAAACAAAATCAGAACAAATTTGGAGAAGATGCAAGTGAGTGGTGCCGCTGGTTGGCAAAAGCGCCCCATCACAGCAGCTTTTACTGAACTGCCATTGTCCGAGAGGAGAGGTGGCTTTGGCCTTCTGCGTCAAATGAGTGATACTTCTGAATAATAAACACTATTCACATTGTTATGGGTATAGTGGAGGGATGATTATTTGCAGTGGCAGACCGACTGGCAGGTCAGCAGTCAGAACTGTTGTTTTACAGCTAGCCCACTAAGTCAGCACCTGAGGTATTTCCGGGAGTGGGTGGATGGGCTAGCCTGGGTGGATAGCGGTTGGGCAGTGTACGACCAGCACCACCATCACTGTTACATGTTAGAGTTTGGAGCACAGCACATTCTTAAATGGCTGCTGTTCCAAATATGGCCTACAGGAAGAATAAAGAGAGAGTATGAGAGAAAGAGAGAAAATAGAGTGTGTGTGAGAGAGAGAAAAAAGAGAGAGTGTGTGTGAGAGAGAGAAAAGAGAGTGTGTGAGAGAGAAAAGAGAAAGTGTGTGTGTTAGAGAGAGAGAGAAAGAGAGAGAGAGAGTTAATGAGTCTCACAGCCACTGCGAGATAAACCGTGTAACAATGAGACCTCAAATTGACAGACCAACACAAAGAAATGTGTGGGACAGACAGAAATAGGGCTGGAATATAAACAAAATAAAGAGAAGGAACAATAGAGTGATAGAAAGTGAAGGGGGGAGAGATCCATAGAAACATGGGCATGGAGGTCAAGAGGAAAAAAGGGAAAACTATTTTTTCTCTTTGATTATGGGCATGGGTTTATCGCAGAGTGCAAGCATGTGTGAGCCGCTTACGCCTGCTCGCTCGCTGGATGAATCCAGAAGACAGCAATCTAAAACTAAACACCATATTGTCACGAGCAAGGAAATTACTTGAATATGACATTGTGCTGGAAATAACATAATAGTATAATATTCTGAAACGGTACTTATCCTCTCTGTAAAAAACAAAAAATAAAACACAGCATTGGCCCTAATTGTAAAAGCATTTTGTACGAATGTCTCATACATCAGTTGGTAAGGAAAAGTTTAGGCTACTTCTCCGCTCAACAAACGTGGCATTCAATTCGAGATACAAATTGTCTCTTTTTCAGTTTTCTCTGTATTCAGCCTAAGATAAGATAAGCCCTGTTTCATGAGTTTATTTTCCATATTGGATATGACCAGGCCAGTAAGTATTGTGATAACCCCTCTTTTCACACTCGTTCACCACAAGCACCAGCGACTTCCGGTTGGTAGTTATAACTGCTTATCTATGGATTTCCAACAGTGGGGGCCCCTTCTTCACAATTCCCATACTCGCTCAGTTGGTCAGTAAATCTGTCAAAATCTGTGCGTAGGCTATGTGTGACAGCGGTTGTATGTCTAGATTCGAGGAAAAACATTAGGCCTACTAGGCATTGCTTATCGCGCATTCCGCCCAACTCCGCCCCACCTCCATCATTCCAGAGTAATGATGAAGTGATGTGGTGAACGTAGAGCATTGAAGGAAACTACAATCGTGATGAAGTCTGTCCCTCGCTTTCAGTGTTTCTCTCTTTTTCTCTGTTCCATGCTCCGTTATCCCCTTTTTCTCTTTTTCAGTCTGCTCACTTGTCATTCACTTTCCACTAACATATTTCGACTCTTTTCGACGTCGACATCCTGTAGGTAAAGTCAGAATACAGTGGGCAAGTGTTGATATGACTGACTCCTTGTGTTCCCTGTTGGTCATTCAGCGGACCACTGAAGTGACAACTATTGGCCCATTTCACTTTCTTTTTCAGTATGACGACATGTTTTGAAATGTGTACCTTCGTATCTTACTCTGCTGGAATTAAAAACACAAACTTTAACAATCCGATAATTTCGTTTTGTTTTTTTTAAAACAGCAAAGTATATTGTAAGTTATCCAAACTGATCTGTTATCGTCATCAAACAAACTATATCCCTTTTATATCACATAATAATTAAGACTATGTAGTAGGAATATGCTTATGACATAAGAGCTAATGCTAATGACAAGGATCATTAAAGTAGAATAATTAATATAAGAAGCATCACTATAAGTTGCTGTCCTCACTTACCTCAACTATGTAGTTAACGAGAAACAATACAGAGCTTTACGCCATGTCTACTCCAAAAAAACACGTCGCAATTATTCCAAAGGCATACTTTGAATTTATGACTAAAACAACGGATTTTTCCAGTCGCGTAAATTTCTCTTTCTGCTCTCGAGTAAAAGTTTGGGAAGACAGGATTCGAGGCGTGGCTTCTGGACTCTGTGACCAATGGAAAAGTCTATAGGACAGTCACGTGAATCCACATGCAGATTTACAGCCGCGAGGACGCGACGTTGACTGAAATGTGTATTCCTCCAATTGGAGATCTGAGCGCTTTTTCTCGGCAGAAGTCCACCAATCCTTGGCTCTTTAGGGAGGGACCGGTAGCGGTTGCGGAACTGACGTATCACACGTGTAGCATGGCTCGAAGCTGAGCAAAAATCAACAGAAGACGTACACTCTGCATGATATGTATAAATAAACTCTCGCCATTTGTTAGTTCACCCTAAACTTGGTGAGTGTCCGTTGAGAATAATGTGGTTTTGTTTGTCTTGTCATGCTGTGTTTCGTTATTATGTAGCAACACAAGCTAACAACAGAAAAGGGTAACTAGAGACACTTTTCACGGAGGTGTCTTCGCAGGAAAAACACAGGTGTCGCTCATAACAATAATTATGGGTCTGCTCTTTCTATGTACCAGGGCACAGGTAGTAGACTAAACTAGTGAAGGTTAGTCTACTACCCATGCCCGGGTACATACATTTGTATATTCCGTAACCGAAGTTACAGTAGCCCAATGAGTCACGGATGCATGCAGCATGTGTATATGTCTATATGATGATGTGACAGTGCAGTGGTAATAGTTTGTTATACAGACAACAACACATAGGCATATTGGTATAAACACAGAAAGAAACATGGCGAGGTACGTCAGATGACCTGTTATGTCCTGGCTTCCTCACTGCACAGGGGGAATAATGGTCACGAAGAAGAAGAAGACGGCCAAAGTAGAGGCACTGGTTCTGGACAACGATGCTGTTCAAAAGCTCAAAGGTCAGATATCCTCAAAACATATGCAGTACAGGGCTGGACTGGGACAAACAATCGGCCCACACCAATCTTTCGCAGACGTTTGCACATGTTTTCTGTGCACTCGCAAAGTGCGCCCTGCTTGGAGGATCCTGTCTGCCGGCACCAGAAGGTCCCTGTAAAGTTCATTCAGCACCCGTGGCCCACTTTGCTGAAGGTCCTTCAGCAAACATATCAGTCAGTTTGGCAAATTTGGCAGCATCTGTCTGAAGGACGTCTTTTTTTGGCCAGCAATTATCTGCGCCTCCCTCACGTTTGGTCTTATCCAGGGCTCCCAGAAAACCTGGGAGGGAAATTTGAGGGATATTAGGGCACGTGCAGTGTTTGGGGTCGCCACCACACGCTGAAGACATTTATTAATTTCTGTACTTGAAGTAAAGAAACAACTATTTACAGCCATTCCCAAGTTTCATAACCACTTATCTTAACACCAACCATAAAAAATGTACATAGAAATAAAACAGTTTTTGGCCACCAGAGGGATCACTGACCTGATCAATGATCACCATTGACCACCTGGTCTGGGACTTTTTGACCCAGACCAGCTCTTAATAGGCCGCTGTCCCACAGAACAGTATTTGCTTTCAGATGGCTATCCTCGATCAACTAAGATTTGAATCACTGCTAATGTTTAATGTTTATAATGTTTCCTAAGATAATGTACTGTTTGTTTTTTATGTTTGTTATTTTAACAGTGTTATAATTGTTATGTTGTTGACCTGCCCGGTGACTACAGTACAGATGTCAATTAGCCACTTGGCTAACTCGACAACATTTAAGTGTGAACTAAAATGTTGATTGAATAATGGCAGCTAATTAGCCTAATAAAACATGTTTTTAATTTATTTTGTAGTATGGATTCATAAAATTAGGTATTTCTTATGTTATTATATGATATACTATATTGGTTTAAATTTGAATTTGACCAATTTATATTTCTTTATATTTTTATTGGGTGGCAGTAGGGGGGCATAAATATAGCACCGGGCCCTTAATGACCTACTTACGGCACTGTCAACTTGCCATATCTTATGACGATGAAAGGCAATTGACGTGGTCCACGTTATTTAGCGCACATCCAAAATTACTGATCGGATAATAAGGAGGGCTTAAACTCAGAGTGCTACAGTGTGCCATCGCTAGTACGGTGTGGCCGTGGGCCGAGATCAGTGCACTCTTCTCTGTCTGAATGCGGCCGTGGTCGGATTCCAAAACCTTCTGCACGTTTCTAACCGAGCCTGGGGCCGTGCATCATACGATTATATACGAGGTTATATTATAAAAAGTAAAATAAAAAACATAATCCACCGGCCGGTTCGGCCTGTAATTTGTGTTAAATGGCCATCAGACAACAAAATGTAAAAAAAGAAAAGATAGTTGTGTCGTTGGCCCACCGGGAAAGTGCCCGGTCTGCCCAATGGCCAGACCAGCACTGATGCAGTACCATTAGAGGGTATCCATTCAGGCGTACAATTCTGTGTGGTCAAACTTCTATCTTTTGAAAAAAAACATGTTTTTGTTATTTGTGTGTGTGTGGGCATGTAGCTTCTCTATGTTTGGATGGCAGAGTTGCTGATGAAGAGGTCCGGCAGATAGCTCTGACACTCCAGGCCTTTCTAGATCTGACTGAGCCAGTTCAGCAGATCCAGCTAGTGAAAAAGGTAAGTAGTAGTTCCCTGTCGCAGGGTCTACCTTATCTCACCGCATAATGAGATGATCAATGGGCTATAACTTCATCCTAAAGACCATATCATATACAGTGGTGTGAAAAAGTGTTTGCCCCCTTCCTGATTTCTTATTTTTTTGCATGTTTGTCACACCTAAATGTTGCAGATCATCAAACAAATTTAAATATAAGACAAAGATAACACAAGTAAACACAAAATGCAGTTTTTAAATGAAGGTTTTTATTATTAAGGGGAAAAAAAATCCAAACCTACATGGCCCTGTGTGAAAAAGTGTTTGCCCCCCCTGTTAAAACATAACTTAACAAATGAGAAAGAAAGTAATTGAGATCTATCAGTCTGGAAAAGGTTATAAAGCCGTTTCTAAAGCTTTGGGACTCGAGCAAACCGCAGTGAGAGCCATTATCCACATGGCGAAAACATGGAACAGTGGTGAACCAAAATTACCCCAAGAGCGCAGCGACGACTCATCCAAGAGATCACAAAAGACCCCACAACAACATCCAAAGAACTGCAGGCCTCACTTGCCTCAGTTAAGGTCAGTGTTCATGACTCCACCATAAGAAAGAGAATGGCCTGCATGGCAGAGTTCCAAGACGAAAACAACTGCTGAGCAAAAAGAACATTAAGGCTCGTCTCATTTTTGCCAGAAAACATCTTGATGATCCTCAATACTTTTGGGAAAATACTCTGTGGACTGACGGGACAAAAGTTTAGCTTTTTGGAAGGTGTGTGTCCCATTACATCTGGCGTAAAAGTAACACCGCATTTCAGAAAGAAAGAACAGAAAGAAAAGAAAGAACATCATACCAACAGTAAAATATGGTGGTGGTAGTGTGATGGTCTGGGGCTGTTTTGCTGCTTCAGGACCTGGAAGACTTACTGTGATAAATGGAACCATAAATTCTGCTGTCTACCAAAAAATCCTGAAGGAGAATGTCCGGCCATCTGTTCGTGACCTCAAGCTGAAGCGAATTTGGGTTCTGCAGAAGGACAATGATCCAAAACACACCAGCAAGTCCACCTCTGAATGGCTGAAGAAAAACAAAATGAGGCGGTTCATGCTCGAAAACCCTCCAATGTGGCTGAATTACAACAATTCTGCAAAGATGAGTGGGCCAAAATTCCTCCACAGCGCTGTAAAAGACTCATTGCAAGTTCACACAGGGCCATGTAGGTTTGGATTTTGTTTTCCCTTAATAATAAAAACCTTCATTAACAAACTGCATTTTGTGTTTACTTGTGTTTGCTTGTTATCTTTGACTAATATTTAAATTTGTTTGATGATCTGAAACATTTAAGTGTGACAAACATGCAAAAAAATAAGAAATCAGGAAGAGGGCAAACACTTTTTCACACCACTGTACATGATGGCGTCAGTAAAATATTAGAGTAGCAGATGTAGCAACCATCTGATTGCACTTACCGGTCGGCAATCAGTGGCACTACAGTCGAACACGTCTAGAAAGTGGAGGGCACAAAGTCACATGAGTTTTACTGCAAAATACATATCATGTACGGGAAAGACAATTCTCTACAATAACGTACAGCATTACCGTTTTCTAGTCAACGGACAAATATCAAGGTAACTCCACCCATAATATATCCTTTTAAGATAAGGAACTTGATTGTGAGAAATTTTTTTGCCCATTATTAAGAATAAAACGTGAAATGTATTTTTTAGTTAATAGATAGTAACAGTCTCACAGTTCTCAAACCGTTATAACAGCATCACACGTATAATTATTGTGCTAAGTCTAAGTGTAATTATTGTGCTAAGTATGACTCATCTATCCACCACAATGAAAAAGCGCTAATTATGTTCCCTGAAAAATATAAGTTCCAAATATGGATGTTGGGACATGGATCTTATTTAGCCAACACAAACTGCATAGTAACACACATTTGACACGCTGTGAAATACTTTTATTCAGACATATTCGTTTTGGGCGCCCAATGCAAACGTACTTAATTTTGGCAACTATATCAAATTAAATTACATTTTACTTGTTTAGCCCTTAATCACAATTACAGTATTTCACTATTTAATTTACAGTATATCACAGTCACAGTTAACAGACCACATATTTATGACACCCCCCCTAACCCTAGCCCCCCAGAGGGCAAGAAAAAACTCCCTTAATTAGCAAGGAGGAAATCTTGAGAAGGAACACAGAGTGGGGGATCCCTCCTTCCAGGGATGGTAAGGAGTGCAATGGGTGCCATAATTGACACATAGTAATACAAGCAAACTTTAAATCATTTAGTTAAGAAAAATAAATGTTTTCTATGGTGATGGGGTGCTGGCCGGTTAGCCAAGCATCCAGTCACAGTCACCGCAACAGACCAGGCATCCAGTCGCAGTAACCGCAACAAGCTAAAATAGATTATGAATTAGATAAGGCAGGGTGCACAGAAAACATGTAGGCAACTGCTTATCTAGAGCCTATCAGCAGCATCTCGATAGTTGGATTAATAACAGTTGCGGTTACATTTAATGATGTACAATACAAATGGTCTTTAGAAATTATAATAGAACATAGTTAAATTTTTTGGAAGTAAAATGTTTTTGTTTTTTTTGTGGCTTCCTTTCTTAATCTCTGCGGCCTGAAGGTCAATGGTCCACGGCCTGGTACCAGTCCGCGGCCCAGTGGTTGAGAACCACTGGTCTCAATAGTCACTACAACGAATATGAAACTTCAAGTTTCAAGTTGTTCGTTTTATACATGTAGAATGTTAGAAAATGTTGATTGAACTGATGAGGTGTGTTCAAATCCCTTGGTCTTCAATAGGATACGCTGAACCTTTACATTTTCAGTG
>OOFG01107139.1:0-11909 GCA_900323295.1 Molva molva | reverse complement strand
TATTTTCTGTTTAGTACTGTATAATATGGTAACATGACTTATTTTCTGTTTAGTACTGTATAATATGGTAACATGACTTATTTTCTGTTTAGTACTGTATAATATGGTAACATGACTTATTTTCTGTTTAGTACTGTATAATATGGTAACATGACTTATTTTCTGTTTAGTACTGTATAATATGGTAACATGACTTATTTTCTGTTTAGTACTGTATAATATGATAACATGACTTATTTTCTGTTTAGTACTGTATAATATGGTAACATGGTGTACTGCTGTTATCTGTGTAATACTGAATGGTTCTCTACCCACCAGGCTCTGGGACTGAAGGAGATGGGGGCTGAACCAGGTGGGGCATTCAGCACCTTCTGAGAGCCTGTGTATAAAATATCAATTCCTACAAATACAAACGTTAAAGATTAGAGGGAAAGAGTATAAAATATCAATTCCTAGTAGTTAAATTATTCTAATGAAAGCTCCACCTTGTTTGTCCATGTAGAGAGGAGCACCACCCATCGAGGCCACGCAGTCCACCAGGAGCAGGCAGCCGTACCTGTACACCAGGTGAGCAATTAAACAGTCTGTATCTCTATATACCTGTACACCAGGTGAGCAATTAAACAGTCTGTATCTCTATATACCTGTACACCAGGTGAGCAATTAAACAGTCTGTATCTCTATATACCTGTACACCAGGTGAGCAATTAAACAGTCTGTATCTTTATATACCTGTAGACCAGGTGAGCAATTAAACAGTCTGTATCTTTATATACCTGTAGACCAGGTGAGCAATATACAGGTACACTGTATCTTTATATACCTGTACACCAGGTGAGCAATTAAACAGTCTATATCTTTATATACCTGTAGACCAGGTGAGCAATTAAACAGTCTATCTTTATATACCTGTAGACCAGGTGAGCAATTAAACAGGTACTACACTGTACCTTTATATACCTGTAGACCAGGTGAGCAGTTAAACAAACTGTATCCAAATGTATCAACACATATATATAGCTCATGAGTCAGCCATCTCCCCTGATACCACATGCATATCAGGTTAGCCCTGAGGTCCGCACCACAGGTTGGGAACACTGCTGTATTTATATGTGTGGAATGATGGAGTGTAGCGTAGCTCCATACTGGTGACAGAGGTCTCCGATGCCGTCTAGGGGGTGAAGGACCCCAGTGGAGGACTCTCCATGGGCCAGAAACATTACGACGGGCCGGTGCTTCGACAGGGCCTGCGTTGGATTAACAAAACTACTCAAACATATGAATGAATATGTATATATGTTTGGTTTGCTTCATTTCTACATTTGAGAAAATATGAGCTTCATAAACGAATACCTAATAGAGATGATGATGAAAGACAATTTCAATGAAAACCGACCTTGTTAATTTCGTCATTCGTGAAGCAGCCACCAGGGGGTGCTGCAATCGTATTTACTTTAGCACCTGTAGAGCGGTCAAAAAATATACAGTCACAAATGGCATCGTTACAGCACTGTGACCCAGAGTAAACCACGAATCATCAGAAGTAATTATTAAAACATTTAAAAACCAAGTCAACGTACCTATCCTCTCTGCCATGTCTGCGGCCCGTTCTCCCCAGATCCCGTTGACCGCGACCAGGACGACGTCCCCCGGCTCCAGGGTGTTGAAGAGGGCGCACTCCATCGCCGTGTGGCCAGTGCCGCTGACGGCGAACGTCAAGTTGTTGTGAGTTTGAAACGCATACTGGATCCCACGCTTGATGTCACTCATTATCTGGGATATACAAGAAGTGATCAAATTGGGGGGACATTTAACATTTTTAAATCACCAAAAAGTCGTTTGTCAAGATAGAAAGTTAAAGACCATTCCATATCAATAAAAGTCCCCCCACCAACCTCAAACATTTCTGGGTGCATATGCCCGATGATAGGGTTGGCCCCAGCCTCCAGGATCCGCGGGGGGACATTGGATGGACCCGGTCCAAACATGAATCGGTGCGGAGCCACGAACGGTTTGTTCAGACATGTCGGCTTCGGGACCGACAGAGACGACATAGTTACTGTGCGACGATGGACTAGACAGGAGTTGGCGAACAAAAACTACTGAAAAGAGGTCGAAGTGGATTATCCACCCCCCTGTCCGACCACTGAGGTTCTTGTGTCAATAACGCGACCTGGAGGTTCGTTGTGTGACTGGGGCGACCTGTCGTGATATTATACATTCGTTACATCATGGTTGTGCCACATGTTCATTTCGTCAAAAAAAATCTGTTACCATGCTCTATTTACACACATTTCATTTGTTCTCCTTTCTAATCGGAACAGCTAAACTCTAGTAGTGTATTAAAGCTTAATAAAGTTAATTATTGACAACACTGCAGATGATTTAAAATGCAAGACAAACGCTGATCGTATTATTGACTACATGCTTGTATTGTGTAGCCTACAGTGGTCGTGTTGGCGCTGATTAAAAACTGATTATACCCACGTCCTTTATAAACGGGCGTAGCCAGGGGGTGAAAGGCACAGGGGACAGAGACCCGGGGCTTATGCCCCCTCTGTTTCCGACGATAATATTTGGTTTAGAATTGACGAAGGCTAAAGGCTCATTTAATTAGTAACTTGTTCAATAAGCCTTTAGGGGCCGTCCGGTTCAGAGAGAAGTAGTTTGGCCACTTTTTCAGTTATTTTGTATTGCTGTGAAAGAGAGATGCTTTCATTTATTATTTATGTATCGGAGTATGATTATGTGATTATTATCCCTATTATGAAATTGTTGTTATGGCAACAATTAAATTTATTAGTTTCATTTGAAGAATCTCTACAAATAAGAACAACATCACGCCGGCTGTCTGAGTTCTAAAACCGTTTTATTAGTCAGTGTCAGAGTTTGGGGGTTTGAGGCTGCCGTGGAGAGACGAGCAGGTGCTTGCCCAAGGGTTCAGGGCAGAAGGAGCCCTCTCTGTAGACCAGCCGGCCGCGGACCAGGGTTGCGTGCACCAGTCCCCGCAGCGTGCCTCCCAGGTAGGGCGTTACCTACAGGAGGCGCATCACAGGTCCACAGAGTTGGTCAAAAAGAGTGTGGGTGTCTTTACATTTAAAGGGCCCCTATTTCCCCCAGGTGTGATGTTGATTGGCCGTTACAAGCCTTGGAATCTACCCATTTGGAGACATCACTACCCATCACTATGATGGGTAGATCAGCCTACCAGCCTAGTGGACTGTACCAAATGGTAGGCTGATCCGGGTGACAAAATAGGGGCCCTTTAAAAACGGATGAATTGTTTAGCGTAGCGTTTGCTTCCTGGTGACGGTATCGAGGGCTGTGATGCGTACCTTGTTTTTATGATGAATGTTTCCTTCCTGGACCTGGACAAATGAGGAAAGAACAAATAACCAGTAGGAGTCTTAGACGGTGGTGTTTATTACAAACACAAAATGGGCCCCCTAGGGCATTTATGCTAACATGTGCAATAAGGGTAATGATGGTGTGTCTAGAATATTTAACATATTCATGCTGTAATGCAGTTACATTTATAAACTGTGAGTTGCGCTTATTATTCAGGAAAGGTTTGAAGTAGTTAGTAGTGAATAACCATTTTTTTTAATACACACCACAAATTCTCTCTCCGGATCCCAGATGACGAGGTCGGCATCATAACCCGGCGCGAAGCTTCCCTTCCGGTCGTCAAGGCAACACAGCTGGGATGTGTTCCGAGAGAGGAGTCTTGTCACATCCGAGAGCTGGAAGCCCCGCCCACTAGCGGAGGTCCAGAACAGTGACAGACCTGCCACACACACAGAACACACAAGATGGTTCTAGTGGGGAGGTTCTACTGGGTTCCATCCCCTCTGTCCGCAGCCTAATCTGTAGGGGGCATCCTTGAGCAAGATGTCTTAACCCCTTCCTAGCTATCCGAAAAAACAAGTCTCTTTGGATAAAAGTCTCTTCTAAAATACACAATTGTAAAATAGTAAGAAAGCTGTGTGCTTTCAATGGTTAAAGCAATGAGCCTTGTTCAAGTCAAGTGTTGGACTGGAATGGCCAATCAGAAATCCATATTCCCAAAACCACTGTTGATTCAACCATGTGGGTCGCCTGATGGGGTCTGCTTCCTGACAGATCTTCATGTCCAGACTAACATTGGGGATAAACGTTTATTCTCTTGGTACATTAAGCTGCCATTGCTGCCAGCCTCCTGGTTGGTAGCGGAGGTCTTTCAAAGAGACGTTTCGCTCTAACGGGAGACTTTAGCCGGTCAATTATTACTGTTAGACTGGGCTGTTTGTTTGTCTCTCTGTGGACTTTACTCAAACACACGGATCGTCTGAAGCGTCACGTGGCAGAAGAGACCTAATGGTCTACTAGTTAGAGTTCAGGTGCAAACATCTATCTTACTGTACTTAGAGTCAGACGATAACTATGATTATACAATATGGCTGTTCTATTAATATTGACTGCATAAATCCCTGCCTTACTAACATGAGTGACAGCCAACAATAGGAGCGATAGGATAGAAAGCTTCTAAAAGGTTTGGGGATTGATTCCCAATGTCTGCATTCTACCTGTAGGCATCACAGAGCAAGATAACCCGTAGCCCTACCTGCTCCTTATGACATGTATTTGGGTCATTTGGATAATAAATGAATATTAAATAGTGATGTTGTCCGTGGTTACCAAACTGCAGGGAGGAGATCCCTCCCCAGGCCTGGCTGAAGTCTCCACTGTCCAGGTTCTTGAGGTCGGGGGTGCAGGGGGAGTGGTCGGACACCACCATGTCAATGTCTCCGGCCTTCAGCGCGGACCACAGCTGCTCCTGAGGGACCAGAGAACCCACCGCTGGTCACCGGTGTTAGAGTACGGTGGCCCCGGGGAACCAAAAAGCCCCTGGAGACCAATTATGATGAAGGCCCTTAGAAATGGGGCCAGGGGGCAGGATAGTCTAGCTATTACAGGTCTTTAAGAAGCAGGAACATGTTGGTCTGAACCAATCACAAACAGACCTCCGTCGCTTTCACGAGTCCTGACTCAGAGCTACAGCTTTTAAATTACATTGAATGTAACGCATGATCATGACAACACAAAAGTACACAAAGAACCCATTCCAGTCTCTCATCAGACATGCAACGTTGTCAGCACTTCCTGCTTGACCACCGGGTGAGCCAGCCCCACCGGGTGACCAGCCCCACCGGGTGACCCAGCCCCACCGGGTGACCCAGCCCCACCGGGTGACCCAGCCCCACCGGGTGACCAGCCTCAACGTCGGTCGTAGCAGTGGGACTACCTGGTTGGCTCGGCTCCGGATGGGGGGGCAGCATTTGAACTGCGTGGCCCCAGGGGGGATGTCCTCGGAGGAGAGGGACAGGTAGTGGTGGGTGGTCTCCACCGTCAGTGGAGCCCCCGCAGCCCGGGCCTCCCGGATCAGAACCAGCGGCTCGGCCGAGGACAGGTGAACGATGTGACACCGTACCCTAAGAGGTCAGAGGTTGGAGACTTCAGAGGGACACTGGGATTCGAAACCCAGAGCCTTAGGGCTGGGTGTCAAGAGCCTAACCACTAGACCAGGGTTCCTCAACCTTTTTATTACTGAGGCCCAGTATGCATTTTTTTAATATAAATATAAAATAAAAGAAGGCCTGGTATGGGTGGGTGCGTCAGGACACAAACCATTATATGCCTCATCTAATCTAATGAACACAGATACTGTAGGACCATTATTAAGAATATAAACAGTTTTATTAATAGACAGTAACAGTCTAACAGTCTAACAACACGACTGTGATATACTGTGTAAACATCAAGCCAATAAAAACTTGGTGGTAATAGTAGGTGTATTAGTAAAGTTTTTTTTCTAAATCTCTGTGGCCCAGTAGCCAAGGCTCCACTGCCTGCTAACGCCCCGCGTCCCGGTGGTTGAGAACCCCTGCACTATCCTGCCCCCTAAGAACGGGACGCTTGTGTTGTTGTTACTGCTTTACTATTAAGTCATACGTTGCTCTCCAAACGACGTTTCTTTCACTGCGTATTATCAAGTATGTTTTTCAGTATCGCTACAGTACTGTAGTGCAGGTTACCACCCCTAGCGATGTTGCTGGTGAGCATCTGGTGGCTCTCACCGGTACTGCAGGCAGAGCTGTGTTACGGTGCGGATCGCCTCCACCTCCATAACGTCCTTCCGCGACCGTAAGAAGGTGGAGTACTCACACGGGTCTGAAAGCACAGGGGAAACTCCAGGTTCATAAAGGTCCAGAAAACCCACGACGATTTGGACAACCCGTCTGGATAGGCTAACTGGGTGTTGTGGTGTGGGCTGGATCAGCGCATGGCTGGAGGTAAAACCTGGCAGCATTTACTTGATGAGACTATTTTATTAGAGAGATGGTGATACTTACCACCTCTCTCCTCTATCGTCTCGGGAACCTCCTTCTCAGCGTGGAACTAGGGAAATACAAAACTCAAATGACCACAATATATATCTAAATCCCCAATGTGATGTCAGTGTCCTGATGGGCGTGAGGTCACCTACCAGCAGAACGCTCCCAGTGCCCTGCAGCTGCTGCATGGCTGCGTGGAGGTCCGAGTCGGCCACGTGGGGGAACTCCTCCACGCCGCTGTGGATCAGGAAGCACTTGAAGCCCGCCACCCCGGCCCACACCATGGGCCGTAGCTCCAGCTGTAGGGAGGGCAGCAGCGGGGGTCTTTAAAATGCTGGAGGACTGCATGTAGACACAGAGCTTCTCTAGAAACAGGTCTACACCGCTGGGTTTCATTGTATTGTTGTCGTGGTGCTTTCCTTCTGTGTGTATGTGTGACCCATGTCCCTGTTATGGGACATTAAAGAACTTAGCCCCAACCAACCTAACCCAACCAAATAATTGAACTATTCCCTCTTGTTGGACTTCTCTACAGTTCCCATTGGACAGAGGAGAGAAGCAGCGGCTGTTGAGTTAACCAATCACGGTACCTGGTTACCCGGGATGACTCCGCCCCAGAAGGCAGTGTCGACAAAGCACTGGCCCTCCGCCACGCACATCTTCTCATCCAGGTTCCCCAGCGTGGTGGTCGGGGGGATGCTGTTGCTATGGGAACAGGAGGTACGCAACGTTTCAAAGTAAAGGTCTCACTAGCTATTTAGATACTCAGCAGATGCATTTATCCTAAACGTACAGTGAATCTTTTCAGAGACGGGCAGCTTAGCACAAGGACGCCTACTCGTTAGCAGACAATGGGGCTCAAACCCAGAACCCTCTGGTACTGGGAGTCGAACACCCAAGCCACTGCTATACTCGGCCCCAAACACCCCCATCATTTCAACTCATT
This sequence comes from Molva molva, assembly GCA_900323295.1. NCBI lineage: Eukaryota > Metazoa > Chordata > Actinopteri > Gadiformes > Lotidae > Molva > Molva molva. Next base: position 4,589 of record OOFG01107139.1, on the reverse strand, counting down.
CATGAGTGCAGACAGCGGTTCACGTGCTGAAGGCCTGTAGGAGTGAGGCTGGGTGAGGCAGGATGTCACGTGCTGAAGGCCTGTAGGAGTGAGGCTGGGTGAGGCAGGACGTACAGCGGCATGTCCACGATGGTGGTGACGCCGCCGGCGGCCGCGGCCCTCGTGGCGGTCCAGAAGCCCTCCCAGGACGTGCGGCCGGGCTCGTTCACGTGCACGTGGCTGTCCACCAGGCCCGGCATCACCGCCCGGTTGCCCACGTCCCACACCTGCCCACGCACACACAGGAAGTGTGACGTCATCATTGTGACATCACCGGTCGGCAGGCTTGTTAAATGAACTAGTGATGAGGTCATGAAGATGACGTCATGTAGCCTATGTGATATCAGTAACAGGACACCATTTTCCAAGGCATTGATCAACGTTGCTGATATACGGCTATACAACGGGTAAACCATCCTGCATATTTAACAGCTTTGTATTTGGTCAGAAGCTGGTTTGCAGAATCTTTTCAATGCATGCCAACTTGGTTCCTGGCATCCCTGATGAGTTAACACTATAAGCAGAAGCGTAATTCCTCGAGCCGCTCCGCAGTTGACCCAATATGGCAGCACATGAACCGACGGAACGACTCGAAATACAAACTAAAGTCAACGCCGCAGCCCAAAAGATCAGGGGAGAGTTTGTTATTGTTCTTCTCGTAACGCGTCTGTATCCTCTCGTCGTGTAGCGTTGTTTTATTTATTTTATTTTATTTAGAGAATAATGTATTTTAATTACATAACATTAACGACTGATCACAAACCACTGATACTGTACCTCCTAATTGTGTACAACGTTAACTTCCGCACATCACTGGATCTGCACATAATTGGATTTTGTATATAATTGGATTTTGTTTATTTTGTTAGTTATATTATTACCCTGTAATATACGTATTGCTTTCTAGCATATTTATCTTTATATATAGATATATATTATTTTTGTGTGTCTAGCATTTTTTTTATCTATCTAGAATATTATGCCCTCAATAGGTAGTTGACTGTGACTTGTAAGAATGTCAGTTCCCAGTCTGACTCTGTTGTTTTGTGCGTCCGACAACACAAGACTTGAACATGAACGGGAATTTGAACAATGATGATGGATTGTAATTTTAACACTAGCCCACCTCACAAGAATCATCCTCCTCAGAAAGCGCGCTCCCGTGCCGAACGCTTTGGATCTTGCCGTCCCTGATGGAGATGACTGCCGGCTGGATGACGTCACCGAGCAGCACGCGGCTGCTCCTGACGGCCCGGACGGTCGAACCGAGCTCCATGTTCAACAGCGTCAACAAGACGACTGATAATAGCTGGCTATAACTGGGTGGTCTGAGACACAGCAGGCCTATGTGATGTGTTGACAGCGTGTTGTAGACCTACAGCACATGACCGGTTAACTCCACCTCCTGCCCCATAACTTTTCAATAGATTAGGAAGCAAAATAGACATTTCGCCGCATGTGCATATTCTGAAGAAAATGCGTGTGGTTGCATGCCAACTCGTCGTGTGATCGACATGCTAATGCCACCGAGGCTAATGAGCGAGCATGAAAAGTTTCGTTTCATTTTTTTCAAACCTTTATTTAAACTCGTAGGGCATTGAGGTTTCCCTCATTTACAATGTCGACAAATTTACATCAAAGGACATGCAAAAAATAAAATAAAAAACAACAACAGAAATGACAAATAGCGTGAGTAACATTTTTAAAAAATATATATATATATGTATATATAAATAAATAGATAAACTAAAAACAGTTGCAGATGGGAGTACCTCTAACTTTAGTGTTTGTTGCAGAGCGTTCCAAGTGCTAGGGGCATCGAAGAGGAAGGCAGTTTTGCCAAGATCTGAGCGCCACTAGGAACCCTGAGAGTAAGCCAGTTGTTGGATCTGGTTTGGCAGGAACCAAGATTCCACTGCAATAGGGAGGAGATATAGGGCGGAAGTTTACCACTAATGGCTTTAAAAACAAACAAGTGCCAGTGGTAACTAGCCTCAAAGATAGAGAAGACCAGCCAACCTTACTGTAGAGAGTGCAGTGGTGTGTATTATAGCTGTCACCGGTGATAAATCTAATAGCGGAATGATAGACAGAGTCCAATTGCTTCAATGTAGAAGCGATATAGAAGCGATCCGCTTTGAAGCGGACTTGCGATTGATTGAACAATGGGGCTGATAATTTTAGTTTGATTGCGAGCTATGGCGCCCCCTGTCGCCGAAGAGGTACTTTACTTTTTGGAGGCCTGCTTACGCGCGGTTTCTATACGTGTACCAACTTTGACAACCCTGAGTTGTTCGCCTTCGGAATGGTTGAAGTCAGCGTTTTTTCCCCATTGACTATAAAAAATAAACAATAGCTCGGTGAGCACCTGCAACAGTGTTAATTTGAATACGTAATTTTGTTAGCTATCAAAACAAAACCTTCCACATTACCTAAGGGGAAGGTCCTTGATGGGGTTCTCTGAAGCGTTCTTGGGATTGGTTTTAAATGGCGACTCATTTGCATAATCGTATTTTCACGTAAATCGGCCATAACCAAAATAATACCATGAGGTCGGGCAGTATTAAGGAGTATTTGGACCATTTGTGGGTCATTTGGGCTTACGGATCGGTTTTCACGATTTTTTCAAGGTTTTCCAAAACTTTCAAGGTACAGCAAAATCTATCCCGACGGACCTTATGGGTCCTTGAGGCAAAAAGGATCAGCATGTCAAATAAGGCCCAGATACCAAGTTTCAGAATTTTTTATAAAACGGGGCGCATTTCGCGGCCGTATAGGTTTGACCACGAGTTATAGCGCCCCCTGTGGTCATAAGGGGACAAACCTTTTTGGAGACCTCCTTACTTCCGGTATACATATGACTATTTAATTTGACAACTCCCAGGTGTTCAGGTTTGGAGTGGTTGATTTTAGCGTTTGTGCCCCATTCACTTTCCATAGTATATATTAATATTATAAATATTACTAAAAACACACTGCATCGATATATACTTTTTTTTTTAAGTGGTTTGGTGTAAAGCGGGCGACCGCTGCAGGTGGATTCAAGATCGATTATCAATTGGTTTTGTCGCCTACTGGTGGTGGTTTGCATTCAAAGCCCAGTGAGAGAATGCTTGTTGTCATCAATACTGAATTTTGATGTAGTATAGTGTTTCAGTTCACATAATAATGTACACTTTTATAGAATGGAATTACAAGCAATAAATGGATATAGATTTGTATATGCTCTTACTGACTGCAATTCTTTTTTCGATTGCAGTCACTAATTTACTTTATGACAATTACATACTTTTTTCAGGATAAATGTATGGAAGGTTGTTTAGTTGTATAAGTTCTAGTGCAGCAGTTAGAAGAAGCCAAAGTAGTTGTTGTCTGGTCTCTGCACCTCCACAGACTCATGATGGTCTAAATGTAACCTACCTTTTCCGACCTGACAAGGTGAAACACTGGAATTGTTCAGACACAAACAAATTGGCGCTTCAATCTGGAAATATTACTAACAGGTTGAGCTCCACCTATAGTTTATTCACTCTTCACTCTCACCCCAGTAAACCCACTACTATACACTAGACTACACCACCAGGGCATTGTACTCACTTTTGTAGGCCTAATTGTGGTAAGATATTATATTTGATACTCGCGTTTCAGCCCTCGCACGGTTGGGAGACAACGAACGGGAACACTGAATCTGGGGAGAACTGCAACTGAAATCTCGGGTGTTGACATTTGGTTACACAAGTAGGTTACAGTCGATTCGACAGTAGGCGCAATATTCAGTACCAATCTAATCAAAAATACCCAAAGACTAACAATAAGTTGTAATATTGATTAAATCACTCTTTCATTGGTTGATTTTATTGGAAATTTGATTTGCTGGGAATTCTGGAGAAACAAAATAAAGATAAATGTCCCCACAGCGACATCCAGTGGTTATACAAGGTTTCACCACATCTGCTGTATCCAGCATCTATAGTCCTAGCTTCTATCGTCGCATCACGTATTTCATTCAATGTTCAATCCATCACAACACTACCTTCATCATGTGAAATCGGTCCGAGGATGACTCCTACTAATACTTGACAGACCTAAAATACATTTAATAAAAACATGAAACATAAATACACACGTCAACACCGTACGTAGGTCTTTAAACACACGTCCCCGTCACAGACTAGTATAAAGAAGACGGGGCAGTGGCTCGTTCAGAACTATAAATTATTCAGGGTCCAGGGCACCGGATTTAGACGCTGCTGGTGAGCTAAGTGTAAGCAGACCAATAGCATGCTCGAGTACTAAAGCTAGCTGGTCTTCACCTGGGGACGTCTGGGTTCTGCTAATCAAACAACCAGCAGACAAACAGGCCTTTCTGCGGTTTGTCTGAGTTGTGTAGGGCCAATGGTTGTATGGTGAAGCGTTGTGTTGTGTTGAGAAGCTCTAACACCGGTGTTTAAAATGTTAATGCTGAATGAATTATTCAGCATTAGCATTATTATAACATTATTATGATGACTTAAATACAATAGTTGCATCAGACAGAACTGGAAGGGAGG
>OOFG01107110.1:0-15030 GCA_900323295.1 Molva molva | reverse complement strand
AACAAAACAAATATTCTGAATGGGAATTGAATAAAAAACACATATGTGGTTAACAAGAGCGTTCAGTCCTACCCCTTTTATGTTCCTACGCTTTATTTTTGTTTTTCAAAAGTTTTATGTAAGACCACACTTCGGTTGACATTAAATCTGTCCGAAATAAATGGTTGGGATAACTTAAATCTGTTGTTGTGATTTCTTCCATGCTGAATGTAATTCAGCATTTGTATTACACAGAACCGCAGCCAGCCTGATTCACTGTATTCTATTAATATTTGGCTTGTGGAATTATAAACTTTGCATTGGGCTGGCCACTGTCTGAATCTATTTATATAGTTTTGTAAACTTCCATTAATAACCATAATGTGGTGGTAGGTAGGATTTTGTTTCTGAAGTTTTAAGCAACGTTTGGAAATTGTCAAATTCTGATGAGACACAATCTGACCAAGCCTCTTAATCGGGTAAACCCAAATCAATATTTTGTAAAATTGGGAGAAGTTTGGTATTAAGTAAACTATGAAAAATAAATGATCGCTGTATAGGATCAATTTCCAAAAATACTTCATGTCTATATAGAATCTCTATTTTGCTTAAAGATTTCATGGAGCACTCGATTTCTCAAGGTTTTGCGAGGTAGTGGATAATGGGGCATTTTTTATACAAGGAGCTGTACACGACAATCTGTATTCTAAATTAAATTCCAAGTTAAATATTGTTCCACTGGTAAGACGATGGGTAAAAACATATGTATCGTGTCTTGACCCAGTTTTATTTTTTTAAATTAACACTGGTATATCACTAAATTACCACATGGAGGCAGTGTGTATATATTTTAAGACGCAAGCAGGAAGTGCTGGTGGAAAACAGCCCTGCACAATAACTAATCAGTTCCTAAAGTTGCGATTACCATTTTGTGTCGAGTATATTTGTCAAAAAATATTGGCCAATCCAAATCAGGCTTTAACGGGTGGTGCGTCGTACGCTACAGCGTGGTGGACCGGTGTTTGTGCGTACAAATACATACTTTTTTGTAGGTACGGGAATACGAGGACGATACAGTAGCTAAACTAGCCATAATGTCCTGGAAAGAAATGCCTTGTGTTTCGCTTTTGGTATCGCCTATGTTCTCTTATCGTCCCCTGACATTGTGATTCCGCCTGACAACAAAACATTGTGGGTTAACACGTAGCTGTCAATGCCGGATGCAGTTAGCTTTGTAAATTAGCCAACGTTTTCAGACGGGGCGGTTTTTGTAGCTTGCTAGCTTAACGATGGCAGACAGCATTGGGGACGAGTCGGACGTTGGTGCCCTTGGTTTGATACCATCTCTGGCCAGCTCTTTACCAGTGGGACACTCGACAAATGGCGCTACAAACTCAAGCCCCAGCTTGTCTTACCCTTCCCACACTGTTGCATCGGCGAGTGGCATCGCCGCAGTTAATGCCACCCCTGGCACGTTTGGAAACCCTAACCCCGGAACCCACCTTGTCGCCGTGTCTCCAAATGTCCACGCTACATCACCTCTCCACGGCGTTGGGCTTGGGATCGGCGTGGCTGGGGTAGCAGGAGCTGGCCTCCTGACCCAAATGCATGCAACCTCTTGGGACCCGACCCTAAGTACCGACTGGGACAACGAAAAGGCTTCAGTGCAGTGTATTCTGAGAATCAAGAGGTAAGCAATACGTTGTACTCGTAAATAATAGTCTTTCGGAACAAGCCGAGAAGCGAAAGTAACGTTTAAAGTGTTAAACTGGCCCATCTTGTAACGATGCCCTTATTATTTCAACGTAATTAAAAGTGGGGTTTGACCCTTCGTCAACTTCTAATATTCATCTCTCTCCACCTCAGGGATATCATGTCAATCTATAAGGAACCCCCACCGGGAATGTTTGTTGTTCCTGATCCTCAAGATATGACTAAGGTATTGTATCACCGACTATAAACGAATTCCCAACACAGATACTCATGACGTTTATCTCTATTCTAATACTATTAGTTATTTGCTTTCATCCAAAGCGTCTTTCAGTGATGCATGTCGTTAATGAGCAGGTAGGACATGGCATCTTTGTCATGGATGCCTACAGGTAGGCAATGGGGTTTGCACCCAGTACCCTTTTTTTGGGTGAAACGCCCTAGCCAGTGCACTGTCCTGCCTTCCTTGTTTCTCGACGTTTCTTGAATTATCAAATGCTTTAAAATGCTCCAACCAGATCCACGCTCTGATCACCGGGCCGTTTGACACGCCCTATGAAGGTGGCTTCTTCCTCTTCCTGTTCCGATGCCCTCCTGACTACCCCATCCACCCACCTCGAGTCAAGCTCATCACCACCGGCCACAACACGGTCCGGTTCAACCCCAACTTCTACCGAAATGGCAAAGTCTGTCTCAGTATCCTGGGGTAAGTTAGTCCGTTTGTACACATTGATCTCCAGAAAATGCATACATTTTTGACTCTTGAAAGTGTTCAATCTTATCAGTTGCAGAAACTGTGCAGTTTATACTTTATAAACCTATGGTCACGTATTGCATGTAGTTCGGATAAATTCATTTTACTTTCGTAATCGGAATTACACAACTCATTCCTTGGTTTATGGGAATATTGAATTGGAGTATGATGTAGACTATCCTTCTTCTTGTAACTTACTGGGATATTAATGAGTGTAGAATCATGTTCAGTCAATCCATTTCAAATGTGAAATGATTTGGGCTATATTTCAACTGCAGTCCATCATAGCAAACACTTCAATACCATTGTACCTACAAAACAATGAAGTGCAACGTTATTAACCTCTCAATAGGCTGCCTCTGCCTGATCTATTTCTAATCAACTTGGATAGAGATGTTTCGATTGTAATTCGTGTTATGACGGACAACAAAAGTTGCAGCAAAAAGATCATTGGGATATCATAACATTGTTGCACAAAGCAGAAATAAAGGTTGCGGTTAAATCATGAGAAGATACATTAGTAGATTAGTAATGAGTAAAACAATTATGACTGTGTTCTGGTCCGTTTATCCGACACATTAAAAGTGCATGTTTCTTGTGTTTGTATCCAAACAGGACATGGACGGGCCCCGCTTGGAGCCCAGCCCAGAGTATTTCATCCGTCCTCATCTCCATTCAGTCTCTGATGACAGAGAACCCCTACCACAACGAGCCTGGTTTTGAACAGGTATGGCTGTGTTCACAACCATCACACATATCATGTGTCTGGGACTCGAGGGGCCTTAACATGAAGAGCTCCACACTGTGGCCGCTAACATCGGCTTCACAGTTATTAAGGATCACAGATTTGTGAAATGGCACGGCTAAATTCAATGAAATGTGATCTTCACATGGATATTGGTAAATAAGGTTTCCCATTGTTATTCTGTCTATTTTAGATGGAACAATTTTGATTTCTCTGTTGAATTATAACACCTTCCTCAGGCCACCATTATTGTTGAAATTCCGCAGACTGCGGCCATGGATGTATTGACTGCGACACTCCTTGCTTCGTCATTAACTAAAACTCCCTCCTCCTTGCGATCATTGGTCCGTCCACTTTTTTGTTTATCCAAATTGGTTTAAACACGCTCAAGGGGCCAGACTGATCAGAAACTCTCAGTTTCAACTCTCAGAAACTGAGAGTTGAACTCGTGAGATCAGGATGGTGTCATATCTGCTCATGGCAGATATGAGCAAATAGTGCATCTATTTAGTTGGGTAGCTTCTCTGTTATTGCAAGTATTATGCATCAATAAACTCATTGTCTTTGTTATGTATGGTTGCACCCTGTGTGTCTGTCTCTGTCTGTCTCAGGAGCGACACCCAGGAGACCGTAAGAACTACAATGAGTGTATCCGACATGAGAACATGAGGGTGGCTGTCTGTGATATGCTAGATGGAAAAATACCCTGTCCGGAAGCTTTGTGGTGAGAGCTGAAACCTTTATTCTATCACTCCCTTCTTTTTTTCTCTTCACCTATTATTATTTGCTACTTGCCAAAGCCATTTGTTTTTTAATGATAGCCTTACCTATCATTGCCATACTTTGAAGAAAATAAACTCCTAGTTACTCGCCCTGATTCCGTTAATGGTTTGCTCAATATGGGCTGGCTGCAAAGATCACTGAAGGATTTGATTACAACCTGTCTATATCATCTTTGCAAAATTGTAATCCAGAAAAAATTCCTATGCAATATCTTTCTATTATATAGATATATCTATAGATGGATGGATGGATGGATGGAATAAATCCGAGTAGTGTGGGTTTCTGTTCCTCTTTAAAAATAAAGTTGCCCGGCGACATCACCAACCTACACCACTAGGAGACAGTGTGAGCCAGGGCTCAATGTTATCATTCAGATGCTACAGTGTAACGTTCAAATGTCATTTTAATTCTAAAATAAGTTTGTACAGATCACACATAAAAAAAGGGAATTACAAATGTGGGCCTTACATAAATGTAACGCACAAACACAAAATAAGTTATATAATTACATGCATTACAAACATCTTTACAATAATATAAATGTACTCAATGTCCATAGGCCAATATAAAGATACAGCCCATCACTGCTTGGCTATAGTGCAAACCCTATTTCCAGATTTTTAGCGAGGACAAATAACAAGGCCATCTTTTCAGGTGTCCAAATGCTCTTTACAGTGCTGAGAACGTGATGCTGCACAGAAAGTGCTTTTTGGCTTAATTTGTGACCGGAGAGCATTGTGTCTTGTGAGGTTTTTTTCTTTCTATGGATCACTGGATATAATGGGCCATGTTAGATTTCCTAGTATTGACTTCTGTGGAAATTCCCCCTATGGATATGTGATATCTGTATGTATATGTGAATGTCATTTTAAGGGGTGTGATGGAGAAGTCTTTCCTGGAGTACTATGACTTCTATGAAGGAGTCTGCAAGGAGAGACTCCACCTACAGGGGCAGAACATGCAGGTCAGAAACACCAGTACATCTACAGTCATGTGAAATAGTTAGGACACCCCATAAAATATGCAGTTATTTTTTAAGAGATATGGACATATCAATATTTGATCTTCTTTCAAACAATATATATATATATATATAGATAACGGTGATGTAATGGAACAAAAAATAATGATGATGTTACTTTGTTTTTGATTTAACAAAAAATGAACAAAAATGCCAATTTCTGCTGAGGAAAAAGTTAGCACACCCTATGTCCTAATAGCTGGTATTGCCCCCTTTGGCTGAAATTACCTCAATTAGACGTTTCCTGTAACTGTCTACCAGTCTCTGACATCGGTTGGGAGAAAGTTTATCCCACTCCTCCATGCAGAATTCTTTCAGCTGTGTGATGTTTGAGGGGTGTCTTGCATGCACAGTAGGCTTGGGCGGTATCTATTTTTTCATACCTTCATACCTTCCTGACATTTCACCGGGGTATACGGTATATGACGGTATTCGTGTAACAAAAAAAATAAACAAAGCTGAGCTGCTGGTGATGAAAGTCATTGTAGCATGTATGACATTGTCTAGCCTACAATGCTGTGTCTAATATGCAATTTGCCAACTTCGACAAGTCTTGCTCCGTTTAAATATGTATGGCCTATAGAATAATGAATTGATAGGACATAAGCGCCCTTCTTCCATAAATCTCAACGAGTAGGACCTACTTGTGCACTCGTTTCTTTTTTTTTAAGTCAGGGATAGTTTCCAACAATGTACACCTAATGGAAAGTACGTTTAACATGTATTTGTATTTTAACCTGTTATTGTTAACCTGTAACGCACATTGTGCGTTACATCCACACCGGTGTGCCACTGGCCACGCTGTGTTTTACCTGCTTTTTGCTGTTGTAGAGCTAGCGGGATACACTTCTAAGCAGCGATTTTCCATTGCGGACATTTTGTAATGTGAGACATATCCGGGTTAATGGCGTTTTAGTTAGGTTATTGTTTAGGGCAGGGTACTTTGTAACCCACCTCTTGTGTAGGAATATTGACCAAACGATGGCTCTATAGAGTAGTACTGCTGCCCGACCGTCTCCTGGGCAGATGATTAAGATCTGGGCTTTGACTTGGCCATTCCAGAACTCAACTTCTTTCTTTTAACCATTCCTTGGTGGATTTACTGGAATGTTTTGGGGCTTTGTCATGTTGCATGGTTCACATCCGCTTCAGCTTCAATTTTCTGACAGAAGGTTTCACATTTTCCTCAAGCACCCTCTGGTACAATAAAGAATTCATGGTGGATTCTATGATGGTGAGCTGGCCAGGCCCTGCTGCAGCAAAACAGCCCCAAACCATGACATTTCCACCCCCATGCTTCACAGTTGGTATGAGGTTCTTGTGCTCAAATGCTGTGCACCAAACATGCCTTCTGTTACTGTGCCCAAATAATTATATTTTGGATTAATCTGTCCAAAGCACATTGTTCCAGAAGTCCTGGTCTTTCTCTAGGTGTTCTCTGGCAAACTTTAGTCTTGCCTTGATGGTTTTTTTTTTTGACAGCAAGGTTCTCTTCCTAGCACACCTCCCATGCAAATCAAACTTGTGTAGTCTCTTTCTAATAGTAGATGCATGTACTTTGACATCAACTGTGGCAAGAGCAACCTGTAGGTCCCGTGATGACATTTTTTTTTTTTTTCTGAGCCTTCTTTAAGCATCTTGCGGTCTTCTCTTGGGCTGAACTTGCTAGGACGGCCTGACCTGGGCATGTTGTTAGTTGTCTTAAATATCTTCCACTTGTAAATTATTTTCCAAACAGTGGAATGGCTAATTGCTTGGAGATCTTTTTAAATCCCTTCCCAGACTCATATGCATCTACTACCTTCTTTCTGAAGGCCTCAGAGAGCTCTTTTGATCTCGCCATAGTGATACCGCACACTTCGATTTTCTAATCATTTGCACCTGATGTGGTGCACTTGATTCTAATGTAAGGCATTTTAAGTAGCACTTTTTCCTCACAAGAAAATTGTATTTCTATTAATTACATCTTCCAAATAATTAAAATATATATATTTTTAGTTTTATTTATTTAGTTATATTACATCCATCTCTAAATAATGTTAAAATGAAGATCAAATGTCCATATGTTTAAATATGTTGAAAAAGACAAAGGTTTTCATGGGGTGTCCTAACTTTATTTACAATCGTATACACAATAAAGTTTTCCTGGTACCAAAATGTGAGTACCGATGTACTTTTCGGTACCGGTACACCGATACAACCCTAGTCCATGGTCATACCATCCCGACCCATGTAATCCCCTCCCCAAGGACCCGTTCGGAGAGAAGCGCGGGCGGTTCGACTACCAGGGCCTGCTCGCTCGCCTCGGCGCCACACACCTCAGGATCCGTGAGAAGAGCCCAGCGGAGGACGAGCACAATGGGGACTCCGATTCAAACAGCAGCTCCTCTGAGACGGACCCAGACAGCCAGGGCAGCTCTCAACCTTGACCGACCAGGTCACCTTTCACCTTATTTTACTAGAAGTAGTCAACCAAACACGTTTGATTGCATGGTGTATGACGTGAGGTGTATCGTGTTGCTCATTATTTTATTCTTATTTTTGTACAGTGGAAAACAAAATGGCCGCCAACGTTTTTAGGGTACATCAAAGAACGGGAGCCATGGAAATGCAAGATCAGCGAAGAACACCATTGGCTGGATGTGATGGCGCAAAGAGAGCATGGCCTGTTTGAGATGGACTTTTTGTGGAAAATGGCATCAGCTGCTAGCTATTTGCTGTTAAATTCTATGTTCATCTGGTAAGTTGTAATTCTCTACCAGTAAAGTTGACGGGTACCCCCTCCTCTTTCGATTTTGCAGGTACACTATTGTATTCTGGAATAAAACTCTCTGTTCAAAAGGTGCAGGGCTGTTCAATTACATTTCTAGTAGGCTTGGGCGGTATCATGGTATTACGGTATACAAGGGTATTTAGAAATACCGATGATATTAAATACCGGCAAAAAATAGAAACGCACCTCTTTCTATTAAACTTTTCCATCATCTTATGAATACATTTTTTATTATGTTGTGTATTTTGGCAAAGTTTTGAAGCAGGATCTATAATTAAATAGTTCAAAATAAAGTCTTCGCCGTTACATTGTTGCTGCGATTGAAATAGGTTCGTTCGCCAACGATTAGTGGCTGGCCCGGATAGGCGGAGTTCCCACGCGTTTGACACGTTTTTCAGTAATGACCGCCCGCCCGGAACGTCCCGACATCAAAACTAAAAGTGACATTTATAGCAGCATACTGCTGCTGTGGTGGTGTATTAAAAATATCACACATGTCAAAGTCTGAAAGTATATATTTTTTTTAAGTTAGAAAGATATTGCATATTCAACAGATATTGACGCTCCGAATTACAGCGATCCGAAGCGGGGAACTAAAGACGCGATCACCAGTAGAAGACCCTTGTGTCTAGCGATGTATATCTGCCCAGGAGACGGTCGGGCAGCAGCAGTACTCTATAGAGCCATCGTTTGGCCAATATTTCTACACAAGAGGCGAGTTACAAAGTACCCTGCCCTAAACAATAGCCTAACTAAAACGCCATTAACCCGGATAGGTCTGACATTACAAAACTACAACAGTAAAGAGCAGGTAAAACAGCGATTCCAGTGTGGGTGTAAAGCACATAGACTGTATGTAATACAGGTTAAACTTACTTTCCATATGTGTACACTGGTGGAAACCATCGCTGACTTAAAAAAAAAAAAAACGAGTGCTCAAGTAGGTCCTACTCGTTGAGATTCGCATCGAATCTATGGAAGGGTGCTTATGTCCTATCTATTCATTATTCTATAGGCCATACGTATTTAAACCGAGCAAGACTTGTCAAAGTTGGCAAGTTGCAAGTTAGACACGTGGCATTGTAGGCTAGACAATATCATACATGCTACAATTACTTATATCACCAGCAGCTCAGCTTTAGTTTTTTTATTATTATTATATACATTTTTTACACAAATACCGTCATATACCATATACCATATACCCCGGTAAAATGTCAGGAAGAAAAAATAGATGCCTCCCAAGCCTAATTACTAGCTGCAGTGATTGGGGAACAATCAATAGTTTTCTTTCCTTGGGCCATTCAGCAAAAGATTGGACCAAATAGGATACGGTAATACCGTGTACGTTCTTTTCTTTCTTTCTTTCTTTTTTTTTCCCAAAACATGAACGCTTGTGGTTGTGTTATATAATCTGCTGCTCGGCCCATGGGATGTTTTCTTGTAGTTAAAAGGCCTGTGGGCATTTTGAATATGTTCGTGAACTATGCAGTGATGGGGGGATGGTGGAAACTGTGGCAAGAGGTTGATGTCTATAACATCGTCAGGGAGGGGGAATTTGCATAATGCAGAGAATGTAGAAGGTATTGTTCTTGGCCTTCCCAAACAAGTCTTCAGTCTCGCCTGTTGAAGGTCTAGCCCTGCTCTGGAATAACGCCACCCCCCACATTGTTTTACATATCTGGTCAAGTCTAGCTGGCAGGCCGGGCTCAAAATAAAAACAGTTGGTGAATCTAAATACTTTAACTTCTAGATGCTATTAAATGGGTTTAAAAAATAATAAAACAATAAAATGACGGACTGCAGCACCACCTAGTGGTCACCTAGCTTGAAAACCAACAACCATGCCTGCTGTAAAGCTGTACTCTGCTGGCCTATACTGCAACACAGCCAGCATCAAAGAGGGATATTGCCACAAAATATTTCAAACTAAAACGATCTCTTGGAGCACCCTTCTAGTGCTCCCTTCTGTGCTTGTTCTACTTGTTTTTACCGTTGTGTTGAAATAAATCAGAACAGCTGGTCAATTATGCTGTCTTCCTCCCATCTTCTGTTCAGTGTGACTTCTGAACAGATGAAGTACTATGGATAAGTGATTGGCTTTGTGTTCATATCCTTTTAGAAAAAGTTGGAATGTAGAAAATAAAATGTTATGTTAGCCACAGATATATTTTCTACAGCGCACATATTCAAATTACACTCAATGAACCTAGTCAATAAAGATAATATATCTAATAACCTTGGGTTGCTGATGTCATCAACTACAAGTGTGCTCCCTATGTTGTGTCACAAATAACTACATTTGTCACAAACACAGCAACCAACTTGGGGATTTAGTGCACTTCATAGCATGTAATATAAAAATATATATATTTGTGTATATATATATATATTATATAAATTTATATCTCTATCCAGACATCTGAGATAAAGACATAGTGCATCTCAGTGCCTAAATCAGTTTGTAAGATTGTGATATTCTTGGAAGAGTTGGGTCTTCAGATGTTTTCAGAGAGCTGGGGAGGAATTCTTCAGAACCTTTGGTGCTGGGTAGTATTAATTGCATGAGAGATAAGTATGGCCTAAAGTTGGCCTGACGCTAGAGGTTGACTTTCTCTTCTCTAATGGATCTATCGGTATTTGCAGCAGTACGTCTGCCCTATGTAAACTTGTCCTTGTAAGAGTTGTTTTCTTATCCAATGCTGATACATTTGAAATAGTTTTTGTAGTGGTACAGACGTTTCTTTTCCTCCTCATCCTCATGTGTGGGGGATCTGAATTTTTTGTACTCAGGGTAAGGCATTCTCGTCTGATGGCCAATGGAAACATGGCCACATGTTGCAACCATCAACTGGCCAAGTCCATCTATGAAGAATTCTATAGAGAATAAACAAAACAATGATTGGATTATAAGGGTGGGCAGAAGAGCAACCGGCAGCTGTACCGGAAAGCTGGATTCCATTGATAAATAATCAATCTCATTATGGCTGTGTGACTGACCATGTCTTTTAAAGGCACAAACATAATCTAAAAAATGGAAATCCACCCCATTCCGGAGCTAAAAATGACTGCACCAGTGAACAGAAGCAGCACCCGGCCGTTACAAAGCGGTGTGGAGAACGTATACTACAAAAAATTTAAATGTTGACCTACCTAAATGTCCCACTCTCTTCAGCTTAGGGTCAAATCTCACCCGTTTCACAGCATCGGTACGAGCCAGGAAGAAGTTGACCACCCCACTGACTAGGTAGCATTGTGGGTAATTAGGTAATGAGTGGAAATTAATGTTGGACTTCCTGTCCAGACAGCCTCCAGTGACTCCGTCGCCTTCCTCATAGGCGATGGAGAAGTAGAACTGGTTTCCACTCACTGAACCCCCAACCTAAGCAAGATAATGAGACATTATAACCTCACACCATTCTTTATTCATACTGCTCATACTACTACTACCATTATTATTTTTACTACTATTAATATTATTAGTCGATGAGTAATGTGATTCTCACCACATCCAACTCTGGTATTGCCTCCATCACCTCCACCAGATCCTCTATCTTTGTTTGGTCAGTGAATAGAAAGTCGTCATCCACCCAAAGAAAGTACTTGGTGGTGACTTGAGAGACAGCCAGGGTTCTGCCAGCAAACCAGCCCTGTGGAAGGGAAGTTACTGTAGTGTGTTATTGTGTCCATTTTTTTCAATTTTTCATCCAGAGGCCCCTCTTCAACAGTAATGTTAGACCACTTGCATAGAACATCTAAGCACCGGAAAATGCCTTTCATCCCATATTCAGTTGTGTGAGTGCATGTGTTTGTGCGTTGGTATCACATCCAAATTATTTGTCTTTTGTCTGCCTCTATTTAAAGCATTGAGTTAGCCTATATACAAACACTACTACAAGTTTGTCCTATCTACTTGAGTTTGAATCTAATTTGAAGTTGTTTTGCTGTATGATTGAAATAAAAGCAATCCCCTAAATTTCAATGTGGTCCCCAATATTGTCATTCTAATAAACGTAGGCTAATTCAATGTGTAATATGTTGTCATCTGAACTTTGGATGAATTAATATTTCAATGTATCATGCCATGTACAATTAATGAAAAAAATATTAATTTATTTATTATATAATTTTAGAGTTAGTCCATGACAGCCTTCATTTTCATCCACATTGATTTTTTCTGTTAAAGCTAAAGAAAAGTTAGAGTTGAATCTCATATGAAGTTGTTTCACTGTCAATGGATAAAAATAATCACCCCCATTTGACGTTCTCCATATTTTCTACGTTTTCTAAGTAAATCAACGTGTTATAATAAGCTATTCAAATCATAATTCCGTATTTATTTATATTCCGTATGTTCATATATTTATTTTACGAACAATGAATGAATGAAGAAATGTATTTGCATAACATTTCACTTGGGGAAAGGGGTAGGCTACATCAACAGCAGCCTATAACTCCGGACAGTAAGGCAATAGTTACGCAAGTACCTAAACTGTAATAATGCATGTGCCTTTGTGTCTACTTCTGGTCTCTGTTTCAAGAATCTGGATTCAGGGGTAGCCAGCATTTTTGGTTTCAGATACCAGGAATAGACTACTCAGACTACTCGGTTCAGTTATATTGGCTGTCATGCTGTGAGCCTTACCTTGAGTAAACCTGGTACATGGCAGGTTGGCTTCGAGATAACCCCGCCCACTGCTGCAGTAGCGCCGTCTTTCTATCGTTTCATTGGTTTAGATAATGGCAACAAAGAACTTTATATGGTCATATCCCAAACTATTGTATTGCAAGGTGTATCATTTGTCCCCCTTGTTAGTAGACCATTTTATTTAAACAATAGTAAAATAGACTAGACTCATATACACACATTTTATAAAGGTGTGTTAACCCAACCCAACGCCTAGAGTAGGCTATTTAAGCAGGGATTTATGCAACACTTCTGAACAATGACATAATGACTTGCCCCTTAGGAGGTAGCCATGGGGTCTAGCGGTAGGCCTATGGCAACGGCGAATGATTTTTGGTTTTCGGTGTAGGGCTATAGTATTTTTGAGTGGCCCTCTGCCACTCAAGTAGGGGGTACTTCCAGCGCCCCTTGTGTGTGTGTCAGCATGGCTGTCATAAAGGCCTACCTGGCCCCCGGGCATGATGTATTGCAGAACATTTTCTTCTGTGATGTTTTCTGGCTCAAAGGTGTCATCGGCCACGATGAGCGTCATGTCTTTGTAGTAGCGTCTTAGGCTACTTATTAGCAGCTTCAACTCCTTGTAGCGCATGAAGGTCTTGGTGGTGACAGTCACTTGGTGGCTAATGTCTTTGGAAGAGACAGGGTGGCTGTGTGGTTGTGAGTAAGGAGAAGAGGATGGCAAGAGATAGGGAGGTAGAAGGTATGGGTTCATGATGGTACTAAAAGGTAAAAATGGATGATATGTAAGGAAAGGCTTTTGTTGTACCTGTTCCCATGTCGTAGAACACAGGTAGGGTTGGTTGCTGAATGACGATGGGAACACAGCTTGGTGATACTCAAACAGGAAGTGAACTGCAAAAAAGTTGTTAGGTTGTACGTTTCTCTCAAACCTAAAATAAGATTTGACACAAATAACATTAACCACAGAAGTAACGGATGGATTTGAGTGCAAAATGGAAACATTTCATTGACATTACAAAATTACTAAATCTTATTTTCTTCAACCTGTGCATAAGTTCAGTTTCAATGACATCGGCAATGACATACATCTCATTGAAATGTTTCTTGGTCTAAATCAATCGATAAGGTCTTAGAGTACCCAGGTCTCCGGTGTGTATGTGGTACACAGTGCTGGTGTATGTGACCTTCGCCAGAAGTTTGTTGAGTTCCTCTAAGCTCAGTGTCTCCAAGATCAGCAATTTATTCCCGCCACCTATTGTTTTTTCACAAATGATGTTTCATACAAGTCAATCCCAGGGACAAGTAGTTTAGTTACACCTTGAAACAATGATGGAGTTCATGAATCACCTTCGACACTCTCTGCTTCACTTGGGCTCCCTAGGCTGAGCACACCTCTGGTGACATTTAGTAATACCTGTAAATCACAGGGAGAGGTGTGTTTAGTGTGTTTGTGTGTGTGTGTGTGTGTGTGTGTGTGTGTGTGTGTGTGTGTGTGTGTGTGTGTGTGTGTGTGTGTGTGTGTGTGTGTGTGTGTGTGTGTGTGTGTGTGTGTGTGTGTGTGTGTGTGCGTCTGTGTGCACTGATCCCAGAGACTTGTGTCACTAAAGGGGAATGCTAAATCTTCCAATTTAACTAAATCTCTTCTCTGCGAAAATAGTATATGATTATATTTAACTATTTATACTGCGAGCCCCAGGATTATTCTTGCTAGTAAGCAAGTATTCTTGCTTATTCTAAAATGCAATTCAGAAGGCCTATCTGGATGTCCAGATCTCATTAAACTTGACTGCCAGCCAAGACACCAACATTTTTGATGTACTCCACATCAAAAGCATCTATGCAAGTTTAAGATGGGAAATTTGGTTATGGGATGTGTAAAGTTGTATAAATATAAACCAGATACAGCTTTTACAAAGGCCATTATATTAAACAATATATGCAAATTATGAAATTGATAGATGAAATCATTGAACAATGAATTTCATAATTTACAAATATGATTGGTCATGTCCTTGAACAATTATTGTCATTGATTGTTCGATGACTTGATCAATTGTTTGATGATAATATAATCATGACATATATAGGCCCAATATTAAATAGCATTACACACATTGATATTCCTCCAGAGCTATTTTAACTCTCTGACATCAAGCCTACAGCAACCCCACTAAGTGTAAGAACAACGGAGCTCCCAAACTGCACTGATGTAATATTACACATCAATTATACTCACATCATGGTTCATACATTTTTCCTTAATCGTGCCATTTCATAATATATTTTATTTTAAAAAATATATATAAAAAACACCAATATGCCGTTACACACACAAGTGTTTTTATGCTGGTCTAATGGTTTTAATGCTGGTCAGAAATAGGCTGTAACAGGGAACCAAGGAAATGTAACCTGTATCTCTATGACATCCAGAAATGTCCCTTGTATCCTGTTTTGACATAACATCACACATTGACCAACCTTGTAGCTCCTTGTTGGCTCTGGCTCTGAGTGCACCGCTAAACCTGAAACAAGAATATATTTCAGGAAGAAACTATTATACTATTATATAGAAAGAGTTACATTGTATAGAGTACATTGCAGTGTTTTCCACATAATC
>OOFG01107103.1:0-14020 GCA_900323295.1 Molva molva | reverse complement strand
CTAAACTCATAGAATAGCCAGGCCTTAGAAGGCCCCTTTGTTCTAGCAGTGTGTGAGAGGCTACTCCAGTACAAGGCCGAATAACAACTTCATATGAGGGAGAGTTCCAGTAGCAAAGCTGGAATGCGCCCTTGATAAGGAATCGGCTGCCTCTGAGGCATCTCCATGCACAGGGGAAAGGTACAGCAAGAGGGGTCAGATCAAAGGAGGTCCCGAAGAGTAATTAATAGTATAATATGTTTGTGATCATGTGTGGAGCTCAGACTTTACGTGGAGGACCGTCAGGCAGCTAACTCTCACGGACGGAGGGACTGTCGGGCCTGAAGCGTTTTGTCTCTATTCTGCAGAATATATTGATGCATTTGTGTAAGCTTTTCAACGGCAGAGTAAATTCTCGTAAATTTAGTTCAGTGTGCAGTGTCTGATTTAAGCCTCTAGCGGCATTCTTGGGAATCGAATTAACGATTTTGAACACAACAGTTGCAATCTTGTTTGACCACTCTGATTTCAGACCCTGTAGCTCGGATTTAATGCTTGCCAGGTCTTCCCCCAAAGTAGCTTGTAACTCCATTTTGAAAATCTCCGCAATATCTTTGCGCAATGAGGAGTGAATCTCGCATTTGAGGACCGAGATATCCGCCATGCTGCTAGTGTAACAGGTTAAAGAATGACAAATGTTTTTGTAACCTTTCATTTTCTATTTTGTGACTGAGTTTATTTCACCAAAATCTTGTATTGTTCAGCCATTTCATGGTAGCTTATAGGTGTTGGGAGAGTTTATAGTGCGCCCTCTATTGGATAGTGGTGGCGATATGCTGAATTTTCGCGTTCCTTTCTCGGTCGGCATTCTACTTGACTGAGAGACGTACGTGTTCACAGCAGTGCAATGTAAACTTCAAATATACCTGCACATGGTAACTTGTACATGTATTTCATGATGAGTGCACATAAATTTAGTCGTGTTGTGTCGAGAACTTGGCTGTTTTGAGAGCTTAACAGATAGCTAACATAGCTAACCTCGTGTTTTGTTTTGCTGTATGCTAGCGCTCGCCATTTTATCTTGTAATATAGCCCACATGTTTCAGTTGTGCTTTTTCTTATGTTAGGCTGATTCTGAATGAAGATAGAATCCTGAACTTTTGTTCTCTTTGAAATTGTACAGGTATGTACTCCCAATACCAGGTTTAGAATATAATGTGTTCATTTAAATGTTTTCTTGTACTGTATGTTGTTCTATGGCACTGAACAGCCCAGATGTAAAGTATTTTAAATACTATTAGATAGTGAGTCTGCATTCTACTTGACTGAGAGAGGCTGATTTTGAAGAATCCTGAACTTTTGTTCTCTTTGAAATTGTACAGAATAAAGTGCCTAAAAGAACGTCAGTGTCCTGTTTTCAGTGCACCAGAACACAACGCAGTAGTCGGCGAAGTACAGACCGCTACACTATCATGACTGACCTCCTTTGCTTCATGCAGAGTGCATCTATCTGGCGAAGCTGGGTTTGAATGGCAGTTCTGCAGACACTAGGCTTCACCGTCACCTCACAAAAGCCATGCCTTTGTGGGTATTTCACCTCAAATTCTTTGAATTCTCGCGAACGGGGGCTCATGTCTTTTTATCTTTTACAGATGGGATCTTGTGTCCTTTTTCCAGCTCATAGAATTTCGTACGCCTGGGGTGTATCCAAAATTATTCCTTGTTGGGAAAAACAAGTGTATCACGATATCAGGTGATGATAATTAATAGGGATGCATCGAACATATGAGTGCTGAAGATATTTGGCAGAATATACCTAAGAGCACATTCGTCTGAATGTTTAAAAGGCAGAATATTTTGCATGAATATATAATGATGCTGTTATCATGCAAATGTTCATTTATAAAGGGTATCCTTACAAAATGCCCTGTATCACATTGTTTAGTTTAGTTCATTTGTTTTTTTGTCAGGGACAATGTACAAAAGGCATTAGTCTCAATAAGAGGAGATGCATTGTACCGGATTATATATAGCATCTTGCTAATTTCCATTCGCAGTCCCAGGGAAAGTACACATATCATTACAAAGTACAGTTAATAATACAACACACAATAAAACACACATACATATTAACAGCAGCCAAAGCAGATTGTGCAAAAGCAGTAGTTTGTTTTGGGACGCTGCACTCTACCCTTGAGGTGGACCTTCTTGTCCTGCTCATCTGCTCTGAAAAGAGTTGAAAAAAGCTCTTCAGTGGTGGAGGAGCAGCATTATGTGCAATCCTAAATACTAAACGGATATTGAAAAACATTGTTGTTGAAGTTGTTGAAATTTAAAGGTACACTATGTATATGTGGGAGTGTGAGCAGATTTTAATTAATGGTTTAAACAGCCTCACCTGGCAGAGTCTGATTGGGGGGCTGGGTGAGGCTGCACCCCTGTTGCACATTGAGTAATCAGTGTGCACAGTTTGTCCGGTTTTGTCTTAAGACAACAACGCATAATCGTGAATATGGTTAACACTAACTTTTTATTATTTTGTTGATGTGGGAAAACATTGCATCAAACGATTGCTTTGATGCAATCGTTTACTTGTAATCTAGGACCTTTACTTGTAATCTATGACCTATAGTTTTACATATACAGAAGAAATAACTATACAATTCATAAATCTATCAAGGAACCTCACCACTCGATACTTGGCTACACGATGTTGTCGTAAACTATGACATCATTTTGGAAGGATCTACTGGCTCCTTCCACAATACAGGGCGGTACAGGCCACTGTAGCCATTGGAAAGGGAGGGGTGAGGGGGGTTATTCAGTTGGTTGCAATCTGCAACCTCACTGCTGGATGCTACTAAATTCTACACACTGTACTTCAACATTTTGTTTCTAGAAAGTATAATGCAATGGTTTCTTGTCAAATATTTTAAGGGCTTGTTTATGAAGTGACTCAAGAGGCTTATAGCTGACCCTTTTCCATACACATTTACTGGCGTGGCTTGACTCGGCGCATCAGCCCAGCGTGGCTGAGATTTGCATCTTCATTTCAAAGGGGCTACCCTCTTGAAGGTGTGTCTTCTTTAACTGATGACGCGCTTGCCTTGAGTTGATCACACAACACCACACACACTTATTTTAGTTTGTTTTATATTATAAACTGTTGTAAAATGGGATTGATTTGTTTGAAAGACATTTAAAATATTTGGTTTGTTTCAGACAGACGGAACACAAACAATTATATCCGCGATAATGAATTAAGTTTGACATTCATTATTCCCTCTTTTTGATTCATAATCTCAGTAACTCATTGAGAGTTGATTTATTTCAGATAAGGCTTGTTTAGACATTGGACAATGTTTCACACATATTTCCTTGAATAGTGTGAAATATTGTCTAATGTCCAGTCTTTAGAACAAGACTAATTTGAAAGGAATCTGTTGTTTTTAAACAAGCTAGCGTTAGATATATCGTTATATTTCAATGTCCAACATCTTTTTAATATGCTTCTTAAAGCTAAGAGTAGGATCCAGGACAACACCTAGATATTCAAACAATTTTCCAGATTTACGCTGATGTCAGGATAGTCCCCCTGTTTTTGTTTGTTGTGAAAATACATGGTAACCTTTTTCTATTAGAGTAAGACACAAGTCGTTGAGTACCTTACTATATTGCCAATGATAGTTTAGTGGCAACATTGACTACAGCATTCCCATGGGAATATAGGACTGTGTTATTAGCATAAATCAGGATCTCCACTCCATCACATACAGATGGGAGATCATGAGGGCTGGCCACAAATATTAGAATAACCAAATTATCCTTTGTTTTGTATTCGGACATAAGAACATTATTTTAATACTTTGGTACCACCTTGACATCTTCTGTCCAGTGTGGGAATCGGCAAGACAGGGTTGTTTGCTGAAAAAATCGGCAGTGTGGGAGCACTTTAAACCCACTAGTGGTAATTATAATAACAGCACTTATTGAAGTGCTCTCCCCAGGATTTTTTTTCATATGGTGCTCCGACTCGTCAGGTGCTGCTATAGGAATAAGAGGTTGCAGCAAGCAATCTTGAACATTTCAATAATGGAACAATTTCAATGTATAAATGAGAGCAAATTATATCAAACACGACTATGGCTACTGTTGTAAAACAAATTGACCCTCGTGGACATAAAGATTTACTCAACTGGTAATTTAATAAACATGATAGAACAGGTAGCAAAGTTTTTTGCAACACACCTTTAACATGTATATGTTCATGTGAAGTACTCACAGCAGTTCTTCCAAGTCATGCCCCCCTTAGTGCAATCAATAATCATATAACAATACAGCCTTAAACACTTTGAGATTGTTACAAAAAAAAGTTAAGTTACACACTTTTTTTTTGATACATGATATATTTTACTCATTGTACGTAATTTGAAATTTGTATGCTCATGTTTTGTGCCAGGGTTCCCCCAATCTGCTCCAGTGTGCTATTGTCCTAGGTTACCCAGAATGACTTTCGCAACTTAAGCCAAATTATTTTTGTGTAAAGATTTTTAAATATCAATTATACAATCAACCGATAATCAGATCCGATATTTAGCATTTTTACGATTATCCGAATCGTTATTTTTTGTATAAGATTGGGATATATAAATTAATTTACAAAAATGCTACTTTGGCTCTAATGCAGCCGCCTCTCTCTGTCTGTAATCACCAGTCTATGGTCTAATAGCCTATAATAACACGGAAGGCTTATGTGCCGCCTAGCCTAGCACTAGCCACTGGGACGTGCACAATCGTCCGTTTTTGTTTTCCTGTTTTCCACAAACGTCTTTCTTCAGGACCACCGACATCATCTGTGACGGGATTCATTAATTCTGACACCATGTAACATGTTATATTCCTTTATCGTAATGATCAAGCAGACAGAAGACACCAGGGTAGCCTTGTTTATTAAACACTCTCCCTAAATCTTTCCCACATCCATACACATAAACATTCCTACGCGTATTCTATAGCTGCACCACAGACAGGCACAGAGAAACGCATTTGCACGCTAGAGTAGCTGCGGTGAGCGAGCAGAGCTGTGTTTTGCCACTTGGTATGGGCCCGTCAGGCAATTAAAACTATTCAGTCACTCAAGCGTGTGACCTTAAGGGCCCGTATCCACATAGCTTGTTTTTCAGGAAGAAATGCGCTGGCATGGCGGTGGGAAGCACTGACATGAAGCGTTCACTGAAAAAAAACAGCTGGATCTCTGTGCTTTGTTTAATGTTTCTATGACTGCTAGGCATGTTAGCTTCTAGTTGTGGGCGCTGCACCTGTGGCGACCAGCAGCAGCAGTTTTCTTTCCTGTCTTCGTTTTGTCTATGTCACCGTTTTGTTTGTCCGGTTTTGTCTTAAGACAACAACGCATAATCGTGAATATGGTTAACACTAACTGTGGATTACTATTCATCTCAATCTTTCTGAGGGCTTTGCAAAACCATATGACTGAGTTAGGAAGTGGTAAACAAGGAATGCATTGCAAACTATCAGCCCATTGCATATAGTCGAGAGTTTTTCCTGCAATCTCATGATGCAAGAATTTAGCCACTATACGAACGTGATGATTTTTTCAGCGATATCCTCAGACAGAATCATTATGTGGGACAATCTGAAATCCGGAGGATTAAGGCCTGATGGAAAAGAGGGAAGCTACGAAAGAGAGGGAGGAAAGAAGGTGTTTGCCAAAGGCTACGTAGACAACTACTTTGTCGCATTCCTCTCCCATCTATTATATTGAATGCTTGTATTGTTGCTATTGCCGTAACATGGCTGAAAGAAAATGATTTGGATTTGGACCTGGAATTGAGGGGTTTGGAACTCCGGTGTGCCAGGGCCGTGACACACAGAAGACTTGTAAAGCGCTGGGTGGAGGGGTGTGCTTATACATAAACAAGCAGTGGTGTAAGATCGCTGTGGTAAGATAGGCTATCTGCACTCTGGACATTGAACTGCTTTCGTTTCGCTCAGACCTTTTTACTTACCTCGCAAGTTCCCACAGCTGTTTGTATCTGTTGTTTACATACACCCCAAAGCTAATGCAGATGCAGCAGCAGAGATTATAGTGCAGGTGGCACAGCGCCTGCAGTCTACCTCCCGAGATGCACCTAATCTGATCATATGCCTATTCAATCATTGTACATTAAAAAAGGCTTGTTTTGAAGATTTCTCTACTCTAGCTCCTTAGCTCCTAGCTGAACATAGTAGCAATAAATGCTTGTTTTACATTGACGCGTGTCCAAGCAGTGTATGTAGACACAGTTTATATTTGTGAAAGCAACTGCAGCGACTGTATATTCTATAATTGATATATACCAACCTACCCTTCAGTAATAAATGTTTGACAGTAGAAATAATCTGGGCAACAGTGATGATGGCAGTGCTTTTTTGAAAAGTTCAGAGATTTTCAACCTGAAGTGCATGGAGCAGCTGCACTAAAAAGCCCAGAAAGACGTTTGGCACTATGATTTTTGTCTAGGCCATGCGGATGCATAGGCTCTCTCATTGGAAACGATTGAAGAAATGTACAGGCGCTCAGAAGGACGCTACAACATTGCGAAAGGGAACGTAACATTACTCGCCCATATGAGTTGGTGTTTAGACATGTTATAGGTAGCCGATATGGTCATGATAACGCAAGTTAAGGTTGAGTCTCTGTAAGCTTACTTGAATGCGGTAGCGAACATCAACAAGTTAATTTGTTGATCAATAATTTAGTTAGCTGACTGGCATAAAGAAAACTATAACATTATTTCTTGCACTTACCAGGGCAGATCAAACTCTCAGTCTAAACCAACTATTACTGGTAAAGTTACTGAATTGAGTCCTGAAGCCTGAAGTCCTGAAGTCTTGTTTCTTGTAGAGAGGTGCTGGATATTGTTGTTAGAGACTTCACATGTAATATAACTGCATCTAAGGCCTGTGTTAATCCATACATGGACTCTATAGATGGTGTACAGTTGTCAGAGTTGAATATTCAGTTATATTGCTATTGTACATAATATTCAGCTATAGTAATCACTAATAATTTAATAAAGTAAAGTAGCCTACTTTTGAATGACATGTTGCCTTCTGTCACATGTTATTATTTATCATTCAAATAATGTAAACCAACTAAAGGCTTTCCAAAGTGGTTTTGCTGCAATAAATGAAGCATCATGCATTAAGCATATGTCAGCCTGTGGCCTCACTTTTCGTCTCTTTCTCTAAACCCTCATTGCAGATGGATCTATAAAAATAAATATGCCTAAAGGCGTATTTAACAATGTTCTTTGTGGAAGTTTGTGTTATTCTAGACTTTGACACCAAGAGTAACATTTTTACTGCAAATATATATTGGTTCCAAACATCAGTTATTTGTCTCCTTGATCACTAATAATCGGTAACGGCCATGAAAAAAATTATCGGTGGACCCATAGTACCTAATGATGATCTAATAAGCTATGGTGTATGTATGTGTAACACAGGTCTCATAATCAAATAATAAAAGGTTAACCTTAATAATAATTTATCAGGTCAATTAGATTACACTCTTAATATTCCAATATCCCGACTAAGGCTGGGCGATACGGCCTATAAATAATATTGCGATATTTTTAGGCTATACTGGGATACACAATATATATCAATATTTGGAAATCTCCTCTTCATGCTTGATTTAACCCTTGAATGCCTTCAATCACACCAGTATGATGATTCTAGTAGTCCCTGCAACATATGTCAGCATTAAAACATTCTTGTTTATATTCACTAGTGGAAATCCCAACAAAGTAAAATTTAACAAAACTGTATTTATTCAGTTAGCCAAAAACACAAGTCTGTCAATGGCGTCTGGTTTGAGAGATGCCCTGGGGCATTATGGCAAAAATATCATCACAATTTCTTTCAGGCAGGATCGAGATACAAGATCTTATCACGATTCTTTTTCATGTTTCGCAAGTTACTAAACAGTACAACCAAACTAACTTCCTTATTAAAAAAAAATATGGCCTTAGATTTATGTGAATGACAGGCTAGATGGTTTCCCCAAAACAATCAGAGAAGAGATGCCCTGATTGGTCAGAAATGAGGTGTGAGCGGTCTAAAAGCTCAAATCACATTTATGCAAGCAGTCAACTAAAAACAGATATTCTTACATTTCACGCAATAATACCTGATGGATGACAATGTCATTTTTAACTAATTATAGATCAGTGATTTAGATCAGTGGTTCCCAACCTGGGGTCCGCGGCCCCCACTAGGGGGCGCCAGAGATCGCAGGGGGGGGGCGCACAATTTTGTCTGCGCTGAGGTTGTGAGGTTACCAAAATTATATTTGTGCACATTAAATTTATAAAATCCCAATAACACCCAATTGGATAATCAAAACTCTGTATAATTAAAACATATTTTTGGTCCACATTTAAATTCATTAAGCTATTTATTACCTCTGAACCTCTGAGTAAGCAACCTTCAGGTCGGCTTGCGGGCTGCGGGCTATGCTAGGCTAGGCTAGGCTAGACCTGGGTAATTCATCCCCGATTGTTTTCCTGCTGTCAGCATCACTTTATGAATAAAACACAATGTCTGAGAAACGTAAAAGTACAGATGGTTCGTCTGTATCAAAGATGATAACAAGGCAATATCTCGAGAGATACATTGATTTTGGTTTTATGGAAGGATAGGACAGTTTTTGGCCAGAATGCGTCATTTGTGGTGAGAAGGTAGCTAATGAAAGCTTGAAGCCAAGCAAACTGAAACGACAACAGGAGACCAAACACCACCAGACTATTGGTGAAAGTTGAGAATATTTTGAGAGAAAGAAGCAATTGGCACTATCAAGAAGATCCACGGACATCAGAAAAGCTTTTGAAAGAGCAGGTAGTGATTTACACAGAGCCACGGAGGCGTCATTTGACAGTTCGCTGTTAATTGCGAAGGCTAAAAAGCCACACACTATTGGAGAGCAGCTAATCAATCCCGCCCTCCTGAAAATTGTGGAGAGGCTGTGTGGACCGCATGTTGTTGATAAAGTGAAAACTGTCCCACTCTCGGACAACACTGAAAGACAGAATTGATAAAATGGCTGCGGATTGCCAAAACCAGCTGCACGAGAAGCTGAGGAATGTTAACTTTGCCATTCAACTGGACGAAACAACAACAGTGTCAGACGAGGCCGTCCTCATTGTTTATGTGCAGTATATTGATGGTGAGGACTTGAAACAACACATTCTTATGTCTACAAATCTAGCAACAACAACAACCGGCCAGGATATATTTATGGCTGTGGACTCATATCTCTCATCCAACAATCTGCCCTATGAAAACCTGGTCGCATGTTGCACTGACGGGGCCGCAGCAATGATGGGCAAAAACAAGGGGTTTAACAGCCGCCTGAAGGAAAAAGTCCCAGGGTGCGTGATTTTCCACTGCATGATACATCGGCAAGCACTGGCAAGTAAAAAACTTTCAGAAGACCTTAGTAACACCCTGTCAACTGTTGTTAAAGTTGTGAACTTTATTTATTTTACTTTAACTTTTTGCCCAGCTGTGCGAGGATGAAGCGCATCAATCACTGCTGCTACACACGGAGGTGCGGTGGTTGTCACGTGGACAAGTCCATGTGCGTTTTATGGAACTGCAAGAAAAAATCAAGGAATTCTTGCAAGATCGCAATCGACCACTGTGTGAACAGCTGACTGATGCGTTTTGGATCAAAACGGCATACCTGGCGGACACGTTCACGCTCTACAATGAGACGAACAAGCGGATGCAGGGACCTGAATCAAACGTCATGCAGTGCAAAGACGCCCTGGACGCTTTTGTGCGCAAACTGGATTACAGAGTTGAAAAAATGTCAAACGGGGAATTACAGCACTTTCCACTGCTGCTGAAGCAGTCTGCTGGCACTGTGCGTGCGTCTTTACGCACCGAGTTTACCCGGCAAACCCTGAAACTGCTCCGTGAGGAGATTAAGAGCCGCTTCGCAGACATCAGTGAGTACTTATCAAAGGAAGCGTGGGTACTGGACCCCTACATTTTCACCCTCAAGGATGTGGAATACCTCGGCTGTGAAGATGAGCTTTGTGGCCTTCAAGCTGATTCTGTGTCAAAAAAATATTTACAGGAGAATGGATTCAAAAGGTTTTGGATTGTCAAAGGACAAGCTGTTGCTCCCAGACTGGCCAAACACGCAGTAACAAGGGTTATTCTCCCATTCAGCACTACATACTTGTCTGAGAAAGCATTCAGTGCCCTTGTGACTAGGGATGGGAACTGATAAGAATTTAACGATTCCATTATCGATATTGCTTATCGATCCGATTCCTTATCGATTCTCATTGGGTGAGGGAATAAGTACAAATTTGTTTGCATTAACTCGCTTTAATATCTGATCAGAAGTGTGTCTAGTGTGTGCCTTGAAAGATTATCAAGAGTACTTTAGGATTAGGAAATTGACAATTTTCACATTAATTGGTCCAGACAAAAAAATAAATGTTTGGCTTTTTAAGCCCAAATGACATTATGTGCCATAAAAACTAAAAACACAGACTGAAAACAGTCAAGGAAGAGCTTGTGCCTTTTGGAATATTAACAGTGCTGATTTGCATTCAACTTGAAACAAAATTCAACTGACATAAAAAATACAAAGAAGTCTTCTGTAAAGATAAGATCACAAATTAACAATTTTTATGCAGAAAAATTATCATGTTTGCCCTCTCAGGAAGGATACGAG
Source organism: Molva molva (assembly GCA_900323295.1). Taxonomy (NCBI): domain Eukaryota; kingdom Metazoa; phylum Chordata; class Actinopteri; order Gadiformes; family Lotidae; genus Molva; species Molva molva. Next base: position 3,285 of record OOFG01107103.1, on the reverse strand, counting down.
CTCTTTCTGGACTTAGGGTGTCTCCAGCAGTGGAGAACACCCTTTCAGAAGGGGTGGAGGACGCTGGGCCTGTCCTGCCTGGAGAATTTAAAGTTACCTTCGGCATTAATAACAGATGGCGTCCCATTAGCTCCGCTGCTGCTTGACTCACTCGCGTCGCTAATTAGTAGTGTATCAAACATGCGACAGTCCTGCAAATGAATTGCATGCTGTGTAGCCAAATGTTTCTGCATATTGGAGGTAGTTCCCCCCTTTGACGAAATGGAAACTTTACAATTGTTGCAAGTGACCGTATTGTCGTCTTTTCACGCAAACTACAACCAAACTTTAGAGCGCTTCTGCCTCAACGCCATGTTTGCTGTGTTCTGAACCAAAACAACGCAGCGCGTGTGTGACGTCATGACGCATTTGCAACGAGCGGAACTGATAAGCGGAATCGTTAAGCAGGCATGCTAACGGTTCCAAGGAATCGATTCACTGGGCACCGGTTCTGAAGAAGAACCGGTTCTCGATTCCCATCCCTACTTGTGACAATAAAAACAAAAGCCAGAAACAGACTTGATGTCCACCAGGACTTTAGACTGGCTGTCACAACCATCACACCTGACATCGCATCCCTGGTCAAAGGTATGTAAGCCCAAGGTGGCCATTAGTTTATGAATGAATTAACTGGCAGAGTAAAAAACGTAAGGAATAACTTGTTTATTGTTATTGATGTTTGTTGTTATTGTAATTATTACACATAAACGTGTATGGCTATGTCCCAACCTGTGTTGACATGATGTGCATGTGAATATCAAAAGACTTCCCCTGTTTAAGTTAATTGTCTGAAGGAGATCTGTGACAGAGCTGTATGTATAGGCCTAGGTGCTGATACATCTCTGAAAGTCTATCTTTATTCCTTATGTAAGAAGGTGTGTGTGTGTCCACTCTGTTCATCTGTTCAGTTGTTAAAGGAAAAGAGACATAGTTAAATGTCCTTGCAGTTATTATTTCTGTTCATATTTTATACACCTGGTGACAAACAGAAGTTGTAATGAGGTAGACCTATTCTGTTTGGTTGTCAAAAATGAAACTCTGTGTGTGTGTGTGTGTGTGTGTGTGATACACCTGATGAGATGACATAAAAATAAATAAATTTGTCTATATACAGTGTAAAACAAGGAGAATAAGAACAAAAACTTATAACTGCTGTTTATTTTTGCAAATAAAAGTTTGTAATTAATCACTCTATTCTTTTAGTGCGTGTATGCGGGTAGGAGTTGGGGTTGGGGGGCCTTGCTTGTCTTGGACACAGGCAAGGGGGTCTTCAAGGAAAAAAGGTTGGGAACCACTGCTTTAGATCATGCAATAGATCTTGCCTAAAGCACATTCTAGTAGGCCTGCATCCAGTGCATTAGGCTTACATATGCTATTAACCATGGGTAAGAGAAAATAATAATAATTATTGTTATATTATAGGTTGGATATAATGAGAGATCTACAACCAAAAACTTTGATGCGGGAATGCTCCGCAACGGTAACAAATGTGAAGAAAATAAAGTCTCTAACACGGGCATAAAGAGAGGCGACAGCCGGTCAGGTTCCAGCAGTTAACACAGCTAGACCCACAGTGACTTGGACCGCCGAGTCTGCTATTCGGTCCCCGATTTAGATTGCGTTATGCGATCTTTGTGCGCTGTTCTGCTTAACTAAATGGTGCCAGATTTTTTCTATAGTACACTGAAACGCATCATTCACATAAATTTAAAATTTGTAATCAGTCAAAACTTCTACATTCGCTTTATCGATGAAGGTTTTGTCATGATCTGATGTGAATACCGTGCGCAATTCGGCAGAACGGAGCTCTGCGTCTCCACAGAGACCGACAACTGTTTGATTTCATAAATGTTTTATATTAATTACGGCGCCTTGTCTATATACAGCTGTGGGAAACACTGGTTTCAAAAGATGACCTACATAACATTAAAGTGTATGTGATAGTAGGAAGGAGGGGGCGTGTTACAACCTACAGCAACTTTGTGATGCTTTTTAGTATCGTCGTTGTATAAGAGCACTATAATGAGCGATGTTATATATGAAATGCGCCACACACCATTGCGTTATACTATAGGTGTCCGGGAAGCCTTACCCTTAATAACCCTTATTAAGATTTGGCTGAGAAAACAACTTTGGATGCGTGTAAGAGCCATAGAACTTTAACTGATAGAATGTGCACTGTAGCACAATACCATATCTCTCTGTAAAGGCAGATTGTGCAGATTCTAATTGTTCACAATCTAATATCATCATATCGCACACCCCTACATGTAACTTTATTCCCACTGGTACTAAATACCCTTTCCGATAGGGAACTTTACCTTTTCCCTGCTGTTCTCCAGATACAAAGACACTTTCCCAGGAGAGTGGTCTAGATGGAAGTGTGTATATAAAGCCAAGCAGGTCAAAGATACACGCTTTTTAACGAGCCAGTGAACACAAAACCGTTTATTTAAACGTGGTAATATATGTTATATGATCGTCAACATAGTAATCTATGCCAATTTATCATGGTTACTGAAATAAGACCGTAATGTATGGAGAAAAAAGAGTAAAGTCCTATGTTTTTGCCAGTCTCGGCCACAGACCGGCAAAAACTGTTTGTGAACATTGCTTCAAACGCAGGTAACGGTCTTTTCTTGACGCCGAAGGGCCTTTTAGTATACTCTTCGACGTCACAACAAAGGGACACAGGCCGCGAAGTGTGTGTGGACGTGTAGAGCTCTGTTTGGACTGCAGCGTCTGAGAGGGTTAAAGAGCCAGTGAACCCAAAACCATTTTTTGTTGTTGTTTTAAACGTGGTAATTTGCCTTATATGATCGTCAACATAGTAATCTGGGGTGAAATCCTATGCTTTTGTCATTCTCCCCAAAACACTATGCGAACGTTCCACCCTGCTGCAAACGCAAGTGGCGTTATTTTCATGACGCCAGAGTGAATTTCCCGAGGCACTCAGACGTCATATTATTTCCAATTCCAGCTGAAACAGTGGGTTCCCACACACTTAAAAAATGTGTAATTTGAACTGTTCGGCCTCCCATAAGTGTGTGGCGTATGGGCACGTGTCTTTCTATCTGGAAGGAAGCAGGGAACAGGGAAAGACCACGGAGAGAGCTAGAGAAGAGAAACCCCAAAGCGAGTCTCATGCCGGCGGCTTGAAAGAATTCTGTGACAATTTGTACTAGATGTTCACAATATAGTCATTACTACATCCTGTGAAGAACAAGCCGCAATACATATTGGATC
>OOFG01107098.1:0-23334 GCA_900323295.1 Molva molva | reverse complement strand
GGCATTAGTCACACAGTGGGGGGCTTTGTCCTGACGAAACCTCTTGCTGAGGATCAGGGTGAACAGAACCAATATAAAGCTTAAAGAAGTGATCCATCCTGCCCAAACTAACCGTTTACTGAATTATAGCAAGACACTTATCCACACGTGGCGCTGTACATGTGTGGTATTGCGGAAGATATTGGCTCCGGGGCCACACATCATCTGGGATTTGCCCAGGGTAAACGACAGGGAAGATTGATACAATACACACACACACGTCGGTTACCTGAGGCTAAGCCCCAATGTTCAGATAGAGAATGTGTCCCTTTCATCCTCCCTCTCTGTTGTGATCCTCAATCCCTTGTTTTTTCTTCAGGAAATAAAGACGAGAGACATGGATGACCAACCGTAGCAGCACCGATAAGCTAGTGCTCGTCTGACACCAGTTCAAACAGCTCTATTACTACACTTGTCTGAACTCTGGCCGGTCTCATTCCTAAAGCAGACCTCAGGCCACATTAAGAACAGATCAAGGTCAGATCTACAACAGGATATCAGGATGGGATTAAACAGAGTGTGATGCTTCATGAATGTGTGACCAGAGACAGGACAAACAATTGAAAGAAAAACAAGTAATTCCAACTAATTATCTGTTGCTTACTGGGCTTCTAGTAGCAGTAGAATGAACAGTGTTGCCCATGTGGTTCATTTCAACTTGTTAGTTTGGTCCTGTTATTCTGGCTTAGTTTTCTCACGGTAAAAGAAAGCTTAGAAAGAAAGAAGCAAAATAGCCGAGAGCCAGTAAGACAGCATGAGCAAAGAGTACGAACCAGTGCGAGTGCCAGAGAGATAGCTGAGAAAAAGAAAGACAGAAACAAGGGAGGAAGAAAGAGTGCAAGGGAAATAGAGAGAAAGGAGGAAGAGACAGTGAAAAGAAATAGCAGAGAGAGCAAAAGAAAGAGAAAACGCAGGAGACAAAGCTGCATTAGTACAAACACATCTCTATACTGCTGAATGTGAATGTCATAAGGCGCTGACTGCCCAGTGTTTTCCTTGCTCCTCTTTTCATAGGACTCTTGAGTCCAGCTGCTCTGAACTCATCGCTGACTGCTACAGAAGTGAACTAGCGAGGGTAGAGAGAGGATACTAGAGAGGATACACGAATAAAAGGACTGGGTGCAACAATAGGTGTTCACTGGAGTATAGCACACCATCTACTGCCCTCCATGAACCAATTAATGACCATGAATAATTCAATAAATTAAATCAAGAATGCCAACATTATGTTTTTGTATCAAAGAGGCCAAACTTTTCTGCCAAATCACTGAAACAGTAGCCCAAAAAAAAAAAAAGACAAAAATTTTTTTATTACAAGGGCTTCCTGAACCAGATGACCCAGTGCAGATTGGATATCAACGCCAATTCGGTTCACAGTGCACCAGAGGCTTGTTTCATCTAAAAAGGTGGAGCCAGGCATGAAAGAGCTGGAGTCCAGCAGGACCCCGGCTCCTGGAGTGTGTACAGAAGCACAAAGATGGGATGAAGATAGATGAAGAGCATTTTACCGGACTCAGCCAAGATGGAGCTTGGTATTATGGTCCATTCTAAATCATTCTGTCAAATGACAGTATAATGGAAGGGGAGGGGGCTGTATATTGTATATTGCTGTATATTGTATGCCATACTGAGGGGACTGCTTTACAGCGTCATCAAGTTTTTATAACATCATCAAGTTTTAACAATACATCAGTCAACGACAATATATCGTTTCCGCAAGTTTTTCAATCCCAGATTTATGTTTTGAAACGACAGAATGAACATTTGTGGTTATTAGTGTCATTCATCAACATCCGAGTTATGCTGGGAAAAATACAAAGAATATATATTGTATATCTATATAGAAATATCATGACCACTGCTTGCATCCTGTGCCTCTTTGTATAATTGAGAGCAGAAAAAACAACTTGGACAACTTGGACATAGACAATAGACTGCAGTGCTTTAGGGCTTTATATAGACCATGATGTCCCCTTCTGGTGGGCCATGATGCCCCTTCTGGTTCTGGTGGGCCATGATGCTAAGTCTGGTAAGCCTAGCCCAGCACCAGTGGCTAGAACCAGTAAGAACCCGTGGGGGAAGAGAGATGAGCCAGTCTGTTGTCCTGCCCATTGACCTTTACATCAACAGGCTAAAGTGTGGCTCTGCATTTGAGAAGCAACCCTTGGAGCTCTTTTGAATTTCATTAATACTAATTAATCCTATTGGTTTGCCAAAAGAGCATCTGTGGTATCAATTTCGGGCATTTTAATGATGATTATAATAGTACCTGCTACGTGTGTTTAGCTCTCTATTGAAAGTAGTAGGACTATACTCAACAGCTTGTTAGGATGGGTTAAGGTGATCACTTCTCTTGTAATGCCTTTTGTTTTGTCCAAAAAAGTACCTTGGAAGTCTACGCCACCAAAGGTACTTGTTTGAGCAATGAGCAATTGGCATTTTCTTAATGGAAAAACATGATTTATATGTTCTGTATATAAAATGCATACCAAATAAGTGTATATTAAAGGAGCAGTAGGCAAAATTTCTGTAAAATAATTAAGTCAAAATTATCAAACTACCTGGTGTCTGAGGCTGCCTTCGGCCAAAAACAACCAATCAGGGCTAGTTTTGTAGCTACCAATCAGGAAAATTATCTACAAAGTCATGCACCTGGTTGCCTTTCTTTGCCCAACTACGCTGATCTCTGTGTGCACAAGCAATTGGATAATGTTTGGTTGGAGGGGCAAAGGCCAGGGGGACGTTTTTTTGCCTTTTGTCTTTCCAAATTCTTGTCGGTTAGTGGAATCTTGCCTACTGCTCCTTTAACTGCATATTACTTGTATACGGACTGTATACAAACTGTATGTTTACTGCATACTTACTTACAAACTGCATACCAACTGTAAACAAACTATATACTAACTTGATACCAACTGAATATGAACTGTACAGTAAGAGACCAGGTGTGTAACACCACCAGTTGTTGCTAGTAGTAGGCGTCTGAGGTGCTCTTAGAGGAGTCAGTGTTTGGTAGAACAAAGAGACAACTGTCAGCCTTCTAACAAACAAAGAGAGTTTTAAGAAGCACCTGGAGCCTGGTGGTGAACACCAAAACATTGGTAATATGATGAAGTTGTGAAAGGAAAGAAGGCAAAGTGAAAAAAAACAAGACGCGAAGAGAAAGCACATTACAGGCTTAGCAGGAATCTCCTGGTACTGTGCCATTTAAACCAATCATAGTCTATTTACTAGTCAAACTGGAGAGCTGCAGGTTATAGGGCTATCACAACCAATCAATGTAATTGAACCCAGAAATGGACAAAATGGTTGACTTGGCAAGAACCTCTCAGCCTTGTATGCCATAGGAAGTTAAAATCACAGACAACTAGCAATATTTGAATTGTCAGCTCCATTAGTGCTCGAGCTTCTTAATACTCAATTTCTATTTTAAGTTCATGCTTTTTGTCAATCAATAGAAAAGAAACAAAAGCACAACAGCATGCAAGACTTATGTGTGGGGTCATGTAGTTATGGTGAAAAAGGCCATATACATCCATCCATCCATCCATCCATCCATCCATCCATCCATCCATCCATCCAAGAGTTAAGGAAACACCAGGATCATTAGGTTGAGGTTCAATAACCTATTGTTATTGTCCGTCTTATTAGCTGTAAAGCACCAGAGGTGCTGGAGACCTATTGTTATTGCAGATTTTTGTATTGTTATTATTCCACCACCTTTTCTGCATGTCCTCCTGGATAACTTTTTACCACCATTTCCGCAATCATGCAGATTGGTCCCGAATGTCCTAATCTCTAAAAAGGCAAAAAAGTCTCAAGAGCCACCAGTGGTTATATGGCCTTTTGAAAAGGCCATATCTCACATCCCATTAGATCTACACTCGCAAAACTGGCGACAGACGATGCAGCTTCCCATGCCCTACAAGCAGACCAGTTGAGTGTGACTTGGCCTTCACTGCAGAGAAGGTACTTTATCTTACTTTATGGTTTGAAAAGAACATTTCACGGGTTAAATACACAGTACGAGCCACATATGCTGGGACCTCTAACCTTGAGTTGCCTGGCAATCTCTGCGTGGTTATCAAACACCAGGATGTTCACGGCCAGGTTCGACCGCTCTCGGGACAGCGAGGAGGGCCCCATGATGGCCGACGCTTCCACAGAGAAGTCTTGCAGAGGATGAGCGCACCTGGTCCCGTCCCACACCTGCAGATACAGAGCACCCATTACTACCAGGCTGTTGTGGTGGTTAAAAGTTGAATCCTGTGGGTTCAAAGGGCCCCTTATTTAACCACTATGTATGACGTTGATGAGCTGTTTGAATCCAAATCCATCAGCGGCCAATAGAGCCAGAGACAGAGAGGGAGAGAATGAGGTGCTTCAAATAGAGCCAATCCAAAATAATGAGGGGGAGGGAGAGTGACCGAGAAAGAAACACTGTTCCTGTCTTTCTGATTATGCTTATTGTTATTGAAATTCAAATGTTAAATAAGAAACACTTAAAACCAGATAAACATCGAACACTGTCTTATATTTAAATCCCCCCCAAAAGGAAAAAACAACCTGGATAAGTTAAAGACAAGATAAGATGGCAGTAAATGTGGTTTTCAGATAAACAAGGACAGCTCATATGGGCAGCAGATAAGGCCTTTTGGGGGACTTTGGTTAAATATAATCAATGACATATAAAGATTTATCTACTTTAAAGATATGCATTTATGCATAAAGTACATCAATATAGACAAATCAATTCATTGAAATACATGTTTTTCAGTTTTGTTAGTATGGCTTTTGGTATTCAATGTGAATCTTCCCCAATATCCATAACCCAGAACCAGTACAGTACTAGGTTTGGGTGTGTTAGAGTTGTGGATCCAGGTGTCCTACCTTCAGCAGGATGCAGGTGCCATCAACTTGAGCTTTCCACAGCAGCTGGCAGGTGAGGTCAAAGTACGACTGGGGCTGGACGCTGGACAGGTGGATCCTGGGGGTTGTGGGGAGAAGGTCCTGGTTGGCGGCCCAGGAACGGAGCTCCTCCACGGTCTGCTCATCCTCCGGCTCGAAGTGGAACGACTTGCTGGAGGTCCGGGGAACCACGGTGCTCTCTGGACGCCCGTCGAAGGTCACCACCGAGAAGCCAAAGGTGTTCAGCAGATTGATGGAGCCGCCAAACGCCTGAGTCTAGCGCACCAGAGAAAGAGGAGGAACAATGAGGAAGAGGATGAATTGGAGGAACAACGAGGAAGAGGATGAATTGGAGGACCAAGGAGGAACAAGAGAAGGAACAAGGAATAACAATGAGGAAGAGGATAAATTGAAGGAACAAGAGAAGGAACAAGGAGGAATAGGAGGAACAAGAAAAGGAACAAGGAGTAATAAGAGGAGGAACAATGAGGAAGAGGATGAATTGGAGGAACAAGGAGAAACAAGAGAAGGAACAAGGAGGACGAGGAGGAACAAGAGAAGGAACAAGGAGTAATAAGAGTAGGAACAATGAGGAAGAGGATGAATTGGAGGAACAAAGAGTAACAGGAGGATAGTTTAGCATGTTCTACTCCCAGCCAGAAAGGTACTGAGTTGCATCCCCAATGTATGCAGCTTAGGTGAAAGGCATCCTTGAGCAAGGGGCCTAACCCCTACCTGCTCTTTCATGACATGTGTCCAAATCCACTGCAAGTCACCAAAGCAGAATTATAAATGATTAAGCAGTACCTTGACCCGATGCATGCGGATGATGTCACCCAGTTGGAAGATCTTCGGATGGTCCTCTAGCCTCTCGCAGAAGATGTTGCACCCAACCTTCTGGTTGGACTGGTCTGTAATCTTCAGGGAGGAGCAGTAGTCTGGGACATGGGGGAGTGGATCGTTAGACCCGGAGGAAGTACACAACAGGTCCATGATGACACAGGTGGGACACATAGGTGAGACATGGTACAGGTAGACCGGGACGACCTGCACCCAGTCAATCAAACAATATTCCTAAAGTGACTGTGTATTGCAGTGAAATACAATAGAAAAAAACAAGAATGAGAAAGTTGCTTAAAATAACAGTAACAAACAGCTGAATAACAAGAGATACATTTGAGAGGTAGAATAAAACAAAGAACATCACAAATTGATTAGAAAAAATAAATAAAGGTATCCTTTAAGATTTTGTTCAAAATGATGAGCATATTGTGATGTTATGTTCCACTGGCAGGCTGTTCCAGGTACGACCCGCATGTGCAACACACGCCACATGCAGGAACAACCAACGCAGGTGTTCCTGAGGAAGCCTTTGCTCCTGGGGTGACTCACCTGTTCCTCTGGTCTTGTAGGGCTGCTTGAAGAACACCACCACCCCATACACGTTGACCACAGCTCCTGGTTTCAGCTCGTTGAGTGGAACGTACGTGTACTTGGAAACCTTGGCAGACTTGGAGACCTAAATCATGGATACAATGGATAAAGCCCTGCTTCTGACTGATCAACTGAAGGGACACACGTCTGTATACTGTGGAAAGCAAGTAGTTAACTTATCTATTTCTGGGCAAAGACCCTCACAGTTTGATTCCATCAGTAAAAGACTGGTTGTACTGTGCAGCTTCCAGTTTCTATCAGTAAAAGACTGGTTGTACTGGGCAGCTCACGGTTTCCATCAGAAAAATAATAGTTGTACTGGGCAGCTCCCAGTGCCCGACAGTAGAATACTGTGGTTAAACTGGTCAACAGTCAGATGATTGTGGTTGTACAGGGACCTTTATTACAGCAGTAGGCAAAAAGTCGATTTTAGCAACACAAATTTAATGTATTAAGAATCAGGGTTTCATGGACATTTTGTTCCAACTTTCCCATCTGGCCTGTCAACTACAGCAGACTAATAGCATTGCACAGCGCCTTTGTGTGTCTGTGTTTATGTGTGTGTATATGTGCGCAGCAGGATTCAACTAAAGAGGAACGCGCATACTCAGCATATACCTGGCCTCCTTTAGCAGATGCTACAAAGAGCGAGTGTGTTCCCGTTAGCTGCTAACCGTTCCATTCAAATAAGAGGATGTTGAGTTAGCATTGCTTAAAGCACAAACAAATAAGGGCTGCCAAACACAGGACAAAACTCATGCATTCACCCCATGTGTTTAGTCTCCTGAAAGCTATATCCCCCCCCCAACCGAACCCCCCTGACTCCGACATCTGGAGACAGATTCCAAGAGATCTCTAGCCAATCAGGTGGCAGACTCTGACCTCAGAGGTATAGCTCCTCTTGGACGCTGCAGGAGATCGGCTGACAGTAGGAGGGAGGGAGCGCAGCACCTGGAGAAGCGGGAGACGGTTATCAGGAATTCTTATTGTGACTGTATATATTGTGATGGAGTGCAATTGTGCAAAAGTCCTCCGTGTTGAACAGGGTTAGGGTTAAAGTCTACTATGCCTTAATGGGAATACAAATGCTGGAATAACACATCTCTGTAAATTATCTGAAATGCATGTTTTTAAAAAGAAGAAACTGAAATGTTACGTAACCATTGTAAATGATGGACGGAGCAATGTAAAGCAATTTAAATAACACTTGCGTTCTTCAACCTGAACTGCCAGGGGTTAAGCATATGGCATGTCAGATTTGATGCTGAACTTGTAGTACCCTAACGCTACAGCCAATGCCTCGTCGCTGCGCTCTGCTCATGTTGAGTGCAATAGGGGAGGGCCATTCCTTACGTAGAGGCAGGCGTCGTCTCCAGAGAGCAGGAGGTTGCAGGGGTGGAGCTGGTCCTTGTGAGCCGTGGGAGACTTGCCAACAGTAAAGCCAGTCACCACCACCACCTCCTGGAACAGCACAAGAAATAAGCCTGCCAATCAACCAGCCGGCTAGCAAGTTAACCTCCAAGTCAACTGACCATTTAGCCAACTAACCAGCCAGCCAACCAGCCTGCCAGTCAATCTACCAGCCATTTAGTCAGTCAGCCAGCCAGTCGGTCGGTCATTTGGGCAGCAAGCAGTGGAATTAGACAATAGAGAGATCAAGGAGGGTAGCAGAGAGATAAAGACAGGCTATCCTGGAGAGATGACAGATTGAAGTAGCAGATGCTGCAGCATAGCAGTTGTTAACCAAGACACTGTAATAAACCAGCCCTGATAAAGACAGCTGAATTTACTGTGCGGCTCTTTTGTGTGGAGTGTGTCATGTGCCTGGCCCTGAATCAGCCTGATACACAGCAGCCTGCCAGTGCCAGCGCACACAGCCTCAGAAGGAGGGCAGATAGTCAAAGTAATCACATTATACAGAGTCACAGAATTATCTATAGCTCTGTGTGATAGCAAATCCCTGCTCCAGTTCTTCTATTTAGAACAGAATTGGACCTCCACGAGGAGAGCTTTACAAGATCTGCAGTTTTGCAGAGTAGTGGCAGAGAGGAACCAGAAATTGACACATCAGCTGTGTGTTCCAACCCTAGAGCCATTACCAGACTGGTCAACATTGTAACCAAAATGATCCCCATATACAATACCATCATCACCCATTAATACCAAAACGATATTTATACTACTAAGACTCATACCAATAAGTGCATGACATGAATTTCCAATATTACAGTCAGAATATCTCAGTCTATAATAAATGATATAATCTAGTTTATGTAGATGCTTTACATTGTGATTGCATATCTTCTCTTTGGCCGCATTAGGCCGAACACCGTTCCTTAGATATGTCAGGGATGCTGCTGACTAAATACACTGCAATGTACTTTACAAAAGGTGTTTGCTCTGTATATACCGCTCTATTCAGCGCTGTCTGCAGAACAGGACTTGGATGCTTTGCAAGCTGTGCTGTAGAGAGAACATGGGGTTTTCCTTTTTTTTTAACAGATGATTGCTCTTTATTTTAAGTCTAAAGTTAAAACCACCCATACTTTCTGCAGACTGCAGTAAACGGAGATATATAATAGCCTATCAGACACTCAAAGTTGTGTCCTCTATTGTTAACAGATGTGATTCATAGAAGAAGATCAGCATGCTCATTTCATGATACCATTGGACACGTTCTATCCTTCCATCGCCAGCGCCCTTCACACATGCACTGCAACCCTGAACTTATGTAGACCACACCCGGAGGAGCTGTAAGTGAGAACGCAAATGTCTGAATCAGTTGGACCGGACATTGACTTTTCCCTGCCAGCTCCCTAGCATAAAGTCTTTGTAATATGCGATTGAGCCCATGTGTGAATAGAGCAGGTCATTGTCTGGAGAATGCACAGCGAATAGATCCTGTTCTACATACTCCGGTATGGTAGGTGGCGGCGGTAAATGCAACGAAGAAGAAGAAGAAGAAGAATTCACAGCGAGCGTTGATAAGGTTTCTATCATAACACTGGCTCAAAAAATGTATTTCAGATACATCCGAACACATGTTGTATTGATAAATGCAAAAACAGTCATCATTACGGATGAATCGGTAGTCACGTCCGCCGTCTTGGATGGGCTGTAAACACAACGCTGCCTCAAACAAACAGAGTATTTCCAGAACGTGAGAACACGTCTGGCACGGACAATCTCCTGTTGTGTGCTACATGTGTGAAAGGGCAACTCTGGAAAATGATGGGCCTAATGGACCTGGACCTGATTCTCTGGACATTGTCCGGAGTTTATATGTGAAAATGGCATCAGTGTTGTGAGAGTCTGTACCTATGGAGGTGTTAAACACGATGGGGGTGCTACGTGGACCCAACAGGGCCAGGGATTAGTCTGTACCTCCTGGTCTAAACAACCTGCTCTGAATGAAAGACATTGCTGTTGTACGATGTGCTATTTGTGTGGTCCTGTCTGAGGAGAATATAATTTGTGTCAAAGGGAATGCAGCCCAGACTGTTGACTTCCCGAATTAGGAGACGTGGGTGGTAATGCTGTGGCTACAGCAGTAGCTCTCATACATCGAGCAGCACTTTGTTTGTGGTGTGGGCGACTTCAGTTTGTGCCGTTAAGATGGCTACTTGGTGATTAGCCGACAGCAACATGAGCCTACAGCAGACTTTCTTTGAGAGTACAGAGATGGTCACAGTAAACAGTTATCGGTAATAAGGCCATTTTTGAAGATGATATAGTAGATGATATAGTGGGATGAGGAATAACAGCAAAATATTTGAACATGAATGCAGTTGGTTGTCCTTCTGTACTAAAACAAAAATAAACACATGACATTTAATAATTAATTCAGCCTTTAATCTTTCCTTAGTCTCAAGTCCTGTTTAGGGAACTGGCTGACACATAATGCACTTCCAGACAAGATATTTTCTTTTAATTATTTTAGTTTAATTAAATAAATGAAAAATCATCCTGAAATGTTTTGAATGCTATTGTTTGTGGGCCAAGTTAATTAACCCACAACTGTGCCTAAAAGGACGAAGAATCTTCAATTTTGTGTTTTGTGATTCTTCATTTCGTTGTTATCTCAAATAGTTTGGGCTGTTATTGGATCTGCATAAAACTTGCAAAGAAATGCAGTGGTGACAGCAGAGCTAATTGTGTTCCCGGTAAAGGTGACATTTAGATGCAAAACAAATGTATTGGTCACGGATCATACAGCATCTTACTTTAACAACCAGCAAAATGGTTCTACATAAAATGCATTAATGAATTAAAAAGGTTGACATACTACCAGGCTGAGGCTGAATTAACGTTCCAAACAGCGGTACAAACCGTGTTTACACATCACTGAGTGTAAGAAGAAATGAGATAACCTATGGGTACACCACTCCAAATAGACTATGTAGTAAGATGCATAATAATCAGTTGAGAAATATCATATCAATATTACACCTGGACAGGACAAGGGGTTTCCTGATCTGGACAGGAGAAGAAGTCTTTCATAAACATTTAGAAAAGCAGAGAGTGGATATCCTACCCCACGGCTGACAGCTTCAGAGAAGTCCTTGGCCAGCCCTCCAAACAGGATCACATTGATGGACATGTTTCTTGGTGACGAGCTTTGCACCGACTCTTCTTCTGAGAGACAAATTAACCAAGGGGCTTTTACTCTGAAGTATTAAAAATGAACAGCTTTATCAGCTATTGTATGAGAACTCCTGTTTACATTGTTTTAGATTGCAATTGTGAAATATATAGTGTAGATGTTTTTAAACAAAATATTAACACTTCCAACACTTGGAAGTTATCTTGGTACCAAAATAATGAGAATGCCTGTGAGATTGTCGTGCAAGTGATATAATTAATGTGGATACTACTGGGTTAGAGTGAATAAAGCTAGAACACAGCATAAGTTGAAGATTTCATTTCCGCCTGAAATAAATGTCATGTTTTAGACTGAATACAACCTAGTGTTGGTAGGTTGGTAGCTGGTAGCCCTATAGTACTATAGGGCCATAGCACAACATCTGATGAGTACCTGGGTCAATATATATGCAAATAAAGAGAAGTAGAGCAAATATAGAGTGGTTTTAGTAGAGGTAGGTTTAGGCAAAATCTCCAAATAAATCAATAAAGCAAATGTAAACCCATGCAAAAATGACAATCTAAACGTGATGAGACACAAACAGGTAGATATCTTGAGAACCCATTGTACAATTTTTAACTTGACCCCTCTATTGAAAGGTCAAGGCGAATAGAACTGAATGACACCAAGCCAAACAATCGCTATTGTACCATACGGCTACCAGATGGCGACGAACAACCCGTGTTCTGATTGAAGGCAATTTACCTGTTTCCTCTGAAACCCTCTCTTAGCTACTATGCATTGATTGTAAGCACCATGTTTAAACACAACTTTGATGACAAAAACAATAGAGGTAAGACATAATTGTTCGCAGGCGATCCTTTGAATTGCCATGTGTGTGAGTGTGTGTTTGTACGTATGTGTGTGTGTAATCCCTTTATCTTAAGAGTGTAGCTGTACCGAGTGAATGGACAGCCGTTGTTAGCATCAATGCAGTACCTTCAATAACGGCCTTCAGGACAAAGTCTTCATCTCCCAGGGAGACCAGTGGGCCTTTCTGAATCACTTTCCCCTGAAAGGACAACAACAAAGGCATTAATGACCAGCACATGTTATGTACAAGTTACATGTTATTTTTGACATGGTGTTATCGTGGACATGTCCGATACCATACTTTCAACCATGTGGCAGAGAAAAGTGTTTCATGTTGGTTTCAATTGAACACAGACAAAGGAAAGGAGACGCAGGATGAATCAGAACGACTTTGTATAAACAAGCCCATGTTGAGAAGCAGATATCCTGTGGCCATGTCTATTATGTACTCACCCTGACAGATGCCTGGGAGCTGTCTGTGGCTGTGCTGATCCCAGGGATTGGGATCCTGGTTAAGTGGGACCCGGGATTGGCCTGGTCCACCACCACACGGCCTGGCATGGTAGTACAAAGTTCTGGGAAAACATAAACCACACAAGACATCAACTCTCTTTGAGCTTAGATAACACAGGCCAAGATGGACGACTCGATTTTGAACAGCAATCTGGTAGTCCACAATTCATATCCCTCCCTATCACTGGCTGCCCTACATACATACACTTATCTTCCATCCCGTAAGGCCAATCCTGCGAGGTGCAGGACAAGAAGAAACGCCACTTGAGGGGGACACGAAAAGAAGCGAACGAATGTAAGGAGTAAGGAGTAAGGAGCTACGCAGATGAATCCCTATGGGGTGATTAGGGTGGCACAGCAGTGAAAGAACAGGGCAGAGAAATGCAGGTCGTAACGCTAGCAGAGGAGAAATTGCATCAGAAGGAGGGCCAGTGTTGGCTTCCCCAGCGTATCACAGAGGACCAGGAGGCTGTGAGGAGCCCTGGCGGCCATGTTTCCAGCAGGTGGTGTGGAGCTTCTTGTCAAAGCGTATTAGTGTGATTCCAGGGCAGTTGGCCCTGGTAAAGTCACTTAGCGCTACCTAGCGTGGCCAGGGCTGACAAGGCAGGGACAGCCTGGGAGGTGAAGTTAGTCAGCCAATCGTAGCTTTAGCTGCTCAGCCAGCCAGAAAGCAGAGCAGGGGCAGGAGCCGTGCACCGCGGACCAGAGCGAGGAACCGGTGCTGCAGAGCAGTGCGTGGTTTATAACTAACGGAAAAATACATTGTGTAAATAAGGTTAGCCTACATGAATGTGGGCGATATATTTTCATCTATGGATCTTTAGGCACAAAGAAAACAATGTATAGATATGGCGGCATATCACTGCCAAAAATGGCGAACAAAAATGCACTCTTGCCTAGTATTTCTCTGCTGGCGAGAGCAAAAATATAGCCTGCGAGGAGAAAATCATAAATTGAGCGTGCACACAAAGTGAAGTAGCAGGCAACTGATGCCCCCCGTGCGCACAAATGCTGTCTTAGCTCTCCTGCACGCAAAGTGTTTTGGTGTCGGGATGTAAGAAGAATTTCAACAAATATGACATGCTTCTAAAGTAAATTAAGTAAAAGTGCTCGCAATAATAATTTGTGTGCACGGATGTGTTAGTTGTGCGTGCGTGTGCAGTCATTTTTGCTCGCGATTTATGCCAGTGATATGCCGACATTTATAGATATAGACCTAAACAGCTGTTACCGTAGCCCTGAAAAAACTACTTGCTAGAAGGGAGCTTAACATAAAGAACCATATAAAAAGTATGCCAAGCGCTCCTTTCAGTTGACCACTCAGCAGTTAGATGGTCATCGACATCTCTTGAGCAGGATTTTATTTATAGATTATATTTTAATATTTATACATCTCTTCAGAGAACATAGTGGTCCCGAGGGCCTAGTTTGGATCCTATATGACCTTAAAGCTCATCTATTTACATCTCACCGGAAAAAAAATGGCCGCCCGCCCAGAGCTTTATCCTCTGCAGGGGCTGTAAAATGCAGCTTTTTGATGTTAAATGGCTGAATTATTAAAAAACAAATACATACAGGAGCGGAGGGAAGGTGTTCTCCTGGGGGCAAACATTACCGAGAGAGAGAGAGAGAGAGAGAGCGAGAGCGAGAGAGAGAGAGAGAGAGTGTCTGAGTACTTCAGCAGAGAGAGAGAGAGCGAGAGCGAGAAAGTGGGACAGGAAAACGGCGTACTACGCACCACATTTGTGGGCACTTTTATCACGTCCATGCCAGGTAAAGAGGACCCTCAGCCCTCGAGGAGACTTGAGAACTTCAGGTGCTTTGTTTTGACCACATTTCTAATAACTTTAATCAGATTTTCAGCTTAAGCTTGCGTGTTAGGAAGCTAACGTTTCAAGAAACATAAGTCTAAATAAAACTACGGTAGGCAATTTATATTAGAAGCCTTTAGAAGTCATATTTGTTGAAATTCTCTGTACATCCCGACAGCAATATATCAATAAATCAAATGCTCGGATAAATAAAATAAGCAAATCTGGTATCTGTGGCTGTCATAGGCCTGTAATAAGCCCATCCTAGACAGACAGGTAACCCATCCAATCATCTAATTCGCCAAAATGAAATGATTGGATATGTTACCCGTCTGTTGACCAACCTACCCGGCTACCTGTGCGCATTCTGCCCGTGCACTCATTGCGCATGACTGGAGTCTTCCACAAGGCTAGGCAGACCTATTGCTAAAGCTAACAAACAAGTCAAGTGTTTTGGGGAAGTGGCTCTCGGGGGAGGTCTGAATGGAGGATTGGAATGTTTTGGTTAGATACTTTCAAAATGCAGCTTACTCTGGCTGGTTTCTCAAAATTGCCCGCCTAATGCAGAGTAGTACACATTATTATCATTGCAGAGTCAAGAGCCATTAGTTATTTGACTACAGTTCATACAGTCTATGGTTCAGTCTCAGGCTCCTCAAAACTACAAAGGTGAATATATAATCCCTCTCTGGTGGGAAGCCGGAGCAGAGTTGAGGCTACAGACAGTTTTAATTATTTCCAAAAAAGCGTCAATAAAAGGACCTCAAACAACAGGAGCTCTGCCAAACAACTCGCAAACTTATTTTTAATTGGGTCGGGTAACTTACTGCAACGGTAGCAACACATAGGCACAGACGACTTTGAGAAACTAAACTGTCCAACAGAGTCAACATTTTTTAGATATTGGCATAACTTATGTGAGTTATGCCAATGAGTGTGGTGCTTTGCCATTCATGAAAGGTTGACCCCAACTTAACAACTTGGAATCATGAAGCCAATCAAGTTGTGTTGGGGTTTGGTTCTCCTTTAATCAGGGACCCAGCTAGCCTGGCATCGCCAGACGAATTGCAAACTGCAATTAGTCTGGAACCTCTCCAATTATTTTAGATTTCCAAAATGCCTCTGGACGCAATTGGATAGGCCTACAACCAATCATAGCAACGAAAAGGGTGACGCAGCAATGACAATGAAAAAAAGACATCTTTCTTCGTTTCGTCGTTTGTTCTTCTTTTAGTGAAAATATACCGACAGCGGAATCAAAAGACCGGCAGCCATCTTTGTTGTTGTTGAAAATGCCTCTACAGCGCTCCTCTGCTCAGTCATCTTATTTATGCTCGGTAGAAAATAACTTTGACCAAGTTCTTTTTCGGTAGAATATCTCTGTAACAAAACAGGAAACAATGGAGTTGTTGGTAATTGGCCCAGGCTTTGTGCCGTCTCCCCACAGAAGGACTGCTGGGTCCTAGCCTGGGAACCAGATGAATCTCAGGAGCTCATGTTTAATTTGCTCTGCAGATAAGGTCTGGCTTGCCTCCTATATCTATCTATCTATCTATCTATCCTGTGATTTGTGAGACTAGGTTCCCTAAACCTAGATTTACAAGGTTGCGCGTTGAAACTTGATTGATTCTGAACAACCGTTGATTCTGATGCTGTTGTAGGCGTTTATCTCTGAGCTTCAAGAGCAACAACACTGTACCTGTGTGAATTTCACCCATTGTGAAGACCACACATATGTTACACATCTTTTTTCGTGACCCCTGCCTACCAGCTGTACGAGACTCACTGTCATTCGGAAAAAGAAACAACTGTCCAACCACACCTTCTTCTTCTCCTCCTCCTCTATCACAGCATTGTTGAGCCAGGTCTTCTTTATGGATTCATCCCCTTTCACCACATGCTCACAGTAGTAAATATAAGTAGGCTTTTTAAAATCACTCACTGAGCTGGTAAAATAATTGGACTCCACATTCAACCATCAGACCGCAGCACCTCCATTCTGACCCCTAAGGCACACATAATGTCACATGACCCAGAGCAGCCAGTCCACCAGCACCTCATCCTTGGGCCGCAGACTCCTCCCCTCAGGCCGAAGACTCAGAAACCTAAAAAAGGGCCCGCTTTATCCCTTCTGCCAACCCCTTTTAAATGTGTCTGTATGCAAGTGTCCTGTGACATTGTTGCATGATTACGTCTTGTGTACTACTGTGTCTATGTATTAGGGGTAAAAACGGGTATAAGGAGAAAAAATGTGTACTCCAGTAAATGAGTACTCGTCAAGCCTTAACAATTACAAACATATTGTTAGAAAATAGTCATTTTTCCGACATTTTATAAATAAATTATAAATAAAATAATGTGTTTTGGCAAAGTTTTGGAGCAGGATATATAATTAAATAGACAAAAATAATACCGTCCCGCCATCAAAACTGAAAGTTACATTTATAGTACCATAGTGCTGCTGGGGTGATGTAATCCAAAGGATCCCTAATTTCAATCGCAGCTTATGCAGTTTGAAAGTCACGATCTGACGCAGGGAATTAAGACGTGATCACCTGTATGAGTCCCAGTGTGTCTAGCGGTGTATACAAGCAGAAGGGGCTTCCAAGAGAAGCCGTCGGGCAGCATCACCCCTCTCTAGAGCCATCGTTTGGTCAATATTTCTACACAATCCGCGATTACAAAGCACCTGCTGTAAACAATAGCATAACTAAAACACAATTCAACTGGATATGACTCATGAATGCGGTTTAGAAGAAGATCCCGCTACCTCTACAACAGTGAAAAGCAAGGAGAAAACGACATGGCCGTGGAGCTCTGGTGTGGGTGTAACGCACATAGACAAAATACTGATTAAAACCTACTTTCGAAGTAATTCGGTGGAAACTGTAGCATACGTTTGCGCACCTTGGTGCCATTTTTTCTTGCATCCCTACTATGTACTGTATTTAAACATGCGCCCCATTATTTGTTTAAAGGTGTCATTCCCCGAGAAATCGTTTAGTACTTGCTCCTTTCGAAATACGATAGGTCACTCTGAGTTGCATATGCATGCTGCACGTGAAAATGTTCTTCTACCCCCATTGCCTGCATTAGCCAATGAAAGAAAATAGACGGATAAACGAGTGATTCTGAAAAGCCCCACGATCTGAAGTCATTTGGTAAATTAGTATTCATGGCCTCGCCCACCTTGGCTTGCGACCGCCTGCAGGAAGACCGTATTGATTTTGCGGCCAGGAGATAGCAGAGCCCGTCTCGGCAGGTAGGAGCTAACAGCAAGTTACTAACATGGCTAAGTTCGTGCCTGTGTTATTTGTGGCAATAACACATCAACGTTGCATGTATTAAGGGTTTTTCCTGCATAGAGAATTACGAGGCGGCCGAGAAACAAAGTGTAAAGAGAGAGGCAATTGTATCACTGTTACTGAAAAAAGTCCCCAATTTAAAGAAAAAAGGGGCACCAGCGGCGCGGTTTGTGTAGACGTGTGTAGCTCTGTCTGGGCAGCGGTTAACTGTGGCGTCCGAGAGAAAGTTGAGCGTTTTGGAAACTTATTGTAAACCGCTGCGGTGTGTGTGGATGGTAAAGCTCCATCTTTACAGGAGCGTCACAGTGCTGTTAGCCAATCAGAGGCAAGTCATTTGCGTGTCATGAATATTCATGAGTAAGAGCCGAAATCTTGTCGTTCCTCCCCGCCCACCTCCTCCACCAAACTAGAACAGCCTGAAACAGGAGCACCAGAGCATTTTTTTCACCAAAACCGGCTCACAGGGCATTCATTAATACTAGAGACCACCGCAAAATTAATGAAAAAACGATGCAATGACACCTTTAAGGAATTTCCTCTTTGAGGAAAATAAATGACTATCTATCCATCTACCAGACCACTTGTTAAACAAGGGTGTGTGTGTAGGCCTAATGCTGGGCCGTGCAGCGTCTGACCTTATGGTCTGACCTGAAGAGGGATCCGGTGACGTATAGTGAGGGGTACTGTAGTACCACCGCCTCTCATCCACTGGCAAGGACAGCAACAGGTCTGAGAAGATGGTGGAGAGAGAGAGAGAGAGAGAAAGAGGGGGGAGTCATTTGTATTTAGTTGGCATTGTTGAAATACATCAATATGAATGACGAATGGTAGAGAAAATGTGACAATTAGCAAAATGCAGAAGACAATTAATTCTTATGGAAATGTGTTTAAGCGTTCAGTTAGTGTGATTACCCGAGGCGGGTGTTTCAACAATCAATAAAACTGTTGCGTGACGTTTCAGAAGTGAGATTATTTAAATGGGGATAACCGCTTCTCACATACACTAAAGGAGCTGAGTAACCCTCAGAAGAGGATCTGGAATCACCCGCTCCTCTCCTCCATAGAGGAGCGGATGATGTTCCATTGTGCCACTGCACTGACTGCAAATGCTGATGGCTTTTCCATTGTGCCACTGCACTGACTGCACATGCTGATGGCTCTTCCATTGTTCCACTGCACTGACTGTTATCTGCTGATGGTTTCATCATTCATGCTCCTGTCACATCTGCCTGATGTCAGCAGCCATGCGAGGCAGCCGTGTCACAGCAGCACATGAGGATGCGCGGAGGCAGCAGGGGGCTGTCGGATCAGTGGCGAGCGGTGGAAAACCGAGCTGACATCTTCAGTCAGACAGCAGGCCACGGCCAAGATGACATAACTGAGGCCTTCAGAGCCTTTTGGTGAAAAGTCACGGATGCCTGGCAGACATGGGGGGCAACTCCACAACGACATGTACTGTTCTGGTGCCTTTTCCACACGTGTTAGGGGAGCCCAGGACCAGAGCCAGAACCAAGCCTGTTCTAGTACATTTCCTTTGTATACAAGCCCACGTTATATGACACCCCCTAATCCTAAACCCTCTGAAGGGCAAGGGAAACTCCTAAAATCATTCAAGAGAAGCACTCTGCTGAAGAAGCATTGCCTCCTTCCATGTATAGTCAGGGGTAAAATAAGTATTTTATCGAATGGGTGGACACTACATACAGTAGATGGAGCAATAAACTAAACAAAAGCAAATGAAAGGTTATTTAAGATCAAGCTATTAGAAAATAGTTGATTAGTAATGATTTAAAGATCTTGACTGTATGCTAGTCTATTGATCTGATGCATTAGAAATCATTTTCAATCACTTGGGGTGGTAGGGGCTGGATGCTACGTAGGGCTGAGCCCCAACATTCGAATATTTGTTCGTTAGGTAGGTATTGAAATCTCAATTCAGTATTCGAACGCTTTGACATCAGCGCTTCAGTTGAGGTAACCATCATCAGAATGGCCAAATGTGGGATGACCGAATTATCATTCCTTAGTTTTGTAGTTGGATATTCAAACATTATTTGAATAGTCCGGTAGCACTTTGACAGCTGCCGTCCAGTGTGAGGATACGCAAGTCATTACCCCCCCCGGCCATCGGGGCGTTAATGGTTTTAGAAGGATTTTAATAATAAACGTATTTAGCAGCTATTTCAATGTTCAAACGAGCCCAAAAGCCAGCAAAAAGATCTACCTACTAATAATACCATGTTGGTTATTTAAACATGAATAGAACAGGTAGCAATGTTTTTCCTTTAATGGCGATCCGTCCCCCTAACTAGTAGTATCTTCTGCTCCAGCAGCTAAAGACCAGTAGTACTACAGCGTCGAAAAGCCACTGTAGCTACGTCATGGCTCTCTACCCTTTATTGCTTACATTTATGGTTCTGCGTCAGTTATTCTAAGCATAGTCCACCAAAAGTTGTCAAAACTTCAACTTATATAATGAACTAAACGAAGATCATGAATGAACCAGAAAACCTAGCAGAAAAGACAAAGCAGTCCATCACGACGAAGTGTGGTTACTGATTTGGAGGTGCACGTAACCATGGTGACGGCCGCTTTTGACTATGAAAGTGACAGTCTCTCACTGTGTACCTACATAAGCATTTTGACGTAAGTATCTTCCACTATCTTAGTGCGAGATAATAGTCTGGTGCACACCAGAGAGCGAGAGACAAGAACAGCCTTCAAGAAGGGAATCATGTGCATAAAGAGAGACAGGAGATGATAAGTGGCTTATTAATTCCATAAGCTTCCCACTGTGAGTGATCACATGGAGTTAATTTATTATATCATAACGCTGCCCAGGGCTCTTCCATTACTGTCAGAGCGATGCTATGCGTATTGCCGGATAGGACCTCCATCTTGTTTATAGGTGGCCATGACGGCTTCCACTGCACCAATTGTTCTCAGGAGCTGATGGATTCAAGTAAACATGGGCTTTAATCGACAAATTAAGCTTCAGATAGGGCTATGGTTCTGTACAAAATCCACTCATGATTATGGCAAAGCATTTATTTAGCAATCTGTTGGTATACTAATTCAAATAGTATTATGAATGATCCAATATATATTTTTTTACCTTATTTAGATTGCTCTTTAAGAAGAAGAATAACATACAATAACATAACTTCCTAAACTTCCTCAAAATGTAATTAAAATGGTAAAAAACTAGGTGGAATATGGTGAAAAAACAATAAGCCAATGTTACAAATATTAGTACGTTTTGCTACCATGTCTCCCCTGTTTTCAGGTAGAAAACGTAACTTGTTGAATCATAAGGCAATTTAAATGTAGTTATTGTATAGATAACTTTTGATTAACTACCAACAACCAACACCTGTGTCATTCCACAACAGTTGGACTGGTCTGTGAACGTTGATATTTAAACTACACCGTTGCATATCACACATAAACCTACTGGGTCAGCTAAAATTTCACTTTATGGAATAATTGTAAGAACAATAAGTTAGCCAATTGTAACAAGGTGCTGTCGTAAGCTAGCAAACTTAGGTGGAGAAAAATCTGAATTCACAATTACAATTACACGTTCGTCTAGCTCCCAGTGCTTTTTACGGACTTTGTAACAGCTACATCAGAACAGTGGATTCCTTCTGTAAAACACGAGTTCCTTTACGTCTAGTTACCATTGTGGAATAGATTATAGGGATTTAGAGAACTAACGTTAGCCCGCAGTTCTGCCAACAGTAACGTTAGCCCCAGTAAGTTAGTCAACTAATCCACTCACCAAGTTCCTTGCTACGATAACCGCATGTCACATCTAGCTATAAGCACGATTCCGTTTCGTCAATCCAGAAATAAAAGTAGAATCAGATATTATTAACACTGCAAGGAACTTACTGAAGTTCAGCAGAAGAGACGCTCGTTTCCCTCGTTTAGTTTCGAATTGACAGGCTGCAGTAATGCGCATGCGCATGGTCATATTTTGCAGGCAACTTCACTGACGAAAACAAAACAAAGCAGGCGCGCGGTATTTTTTTTACAACTATAAAAATGTGAAGTGAAGACACATTAATTTGATTATGAATAAGCAAATAAGTATTGGTGATTCAGTTTAATCACCCTTTTTTTGTCCGCATCACACTTTTATAAAATAATAATTTGAACGTGTTGTATTCCTTAAAATAAACAAAAACTGTCTGAGTAATAATAATACCCGTAGGTATAAGATAAAAAGTACAATTTGTCAAGTTGAGTAAAAGTACCAAACACTGTAAGAGTGAAAGACACTGAGTACCTATTGGAATACTACTGCTGATGTATTGTTGGGCTTGTTGTGCTTATCACTATAAATAACTCAATAAGTAATCTGGACTTCATTCTTTCTGGTTTCCTGCATTCTACTGGCCACCAGTTTACCCACTGGTCACCACAGTTTAGATACTTCTACCGGTCCAGCTCAAGATGTCTGAAACACTCTACCCCAGTGGTTCACAACCTTTTTGGCCCATGACCCCACTTCTAGCAATAAAAATGTTTGTGACCCCAACCTTTACTTTTGTGTATCTGCTTCCACACGTTGTGTTTACCCAATCAACATCTTCCGGTAGTATCAATGTCCCGGTTAACGAAATCACATTGATCTAATACACACTAGTTTTCTTGTGGCTTTGAATCGTTGTGGCAGTCAGTTTGTATGTACAGGACGTCTATGAAATCTTTTAAAAAAGGTAAATAGAGCATCAAATATTTATAGCTTATGTCAGCGCAATCTCCTGCGACCCTGTATGCATATCAGGGGACACCAAGTGAGGTCTCGACCCCAAGGTTGAGAACCACTGCTCTAGCTTTTATCATACTGTTTTTCACTGTGGTCCATCAATCTCTTCCAACTAATCGAGTCTCTTTCCATAAGTGTGTATGTGCACGTATTCCATCTCTGTGTTTCCTCTGGTCTCTGGAGAGTTTCACCCC
This sequence comes from Molva molva, assembly GCA_900323295.1. Classification (NCBI taxonomy): domain Eukaryota; kingdom Metazoa; phylum Chordata; class Actinopteri; order Gadiformes; family Lotidae; genus Molva; species Molva molva. Next base: position 901 of record OOFG01107098.1, on the reverse strand, counting down.
TGACCATTTGAGGGCTTAGAGGTTAGTCGTTGTGTTGTCACCCAATATAGGACCACAAAGTTATTTTAGACTGGAATTGTAGTTAAGGTCTGAAGGCTTACAGTTACACCTGACCTAACCTGTTTGTTGTAGCATTCTAATGATACAAAAAAGCCAATATACATTATTAAATGTTCATTGTAATAAAGCCAACACCCACATCAAATTGACTTATGTCAAGATAGATAGAAAACGCAGCCATCACAGAGGAAAGGATCGATTGAGAGATAAGCAGAGGTGAATCGCCCCTTGGTAAACACACGTGCCCCAGTTTCTCAAAAAAAAACGCTAATTCATGCTAATTAGCAAAGCACCAGGGTTTATAAACATCTCCGCTAGCTAGGCTAGCGTTTATGTTGTGGGCTGATGTGGTGGTGATGTCATTACAAGTAGTAAAGCCTGGGATGAGCATCACCACCAGATTAGTGACTGCTTCATTAAATTGAAAAACGCCAAATGACAACAGTAGGGTTCATTGATAGAGAGTGTGATTCTCTTCTTTATGTACTTTATCTTCCTCTGCCTTTCCTCTGTAATAACGCCGGGCTCATTACTCAGATGTAATGAGTTTCTCTGTGGCGTTGCAGTACCGCTGCTGTAATCTGCAGTAAATTGGTCGGCGCGGCGTGCTTTATGCCTCTCGTTGGCCACGGCAGTCGGCGAACGATTAGACCAATAAAGAACATACGTGTTGTTTTGTGTTCAGGCCCGGCGATAGCGAACAACATGTTGTGTTTCCTGTTGGTATTGCTGCCCAGGGCTGCCGTTGCATGAAACTGACAGGTTGCTGCTGTTGGCCATCAGCGACCTGCGGAGACCTACGACCTACGATGATGGGAGTCTTTCGGGCCCTTTTACATGC
>OOFG01107075.1:0-12147 GCA_900323295.1 Molva molva | reverse complement strand
GCACCAATTTGTATTCACTTGAAAGAGGTTTGGAATTGCAACTGCAACAGAGATTATGCCGCCCTGCAGTACCAAGATGTGCAAACTAAACACGAGTGCAATCAATGCATCTACAATTTATTTCCCTTTCAAATAGTATCACATAAGGTACTTAATTGAGAAGTAAATGCGGAAAGGAGGGAATAAATGTGCCATAGTTTGTAAATTGGACCAGTTACAGCAAGTGGCATCTATAAAAAGGGCAGAGGGCATCACTACTCCCCAACCTACAGCTCTTCAACATTTTCTGTACGGTTCCTTCTTTAGAGCTTCATCAAGGGAACATCATCCTTATTAACATCCATATTTCCCATTCAAAAATGACATGGGGGAATCCAATACTCTGTTACTCAGAAGTTATTTAGTAAGTAAGGTACAAAAACACAAAGAACAGCAGCTCTGGTGTTTCATAAAAACACCAAAACATTCTGGAGGGACATGAGAACACTGAATATACATTTGTTTTTAAAAGGCTTAAAATAGCAGATAGGTAATCACTCTCCTTCCATTCCAGAGCAATAGAACAAGGCAGTACAAAGGAGAAGGTAACACAGAGAGAAGTGGGATCTGCTGATTAACCAGAGGAGATGTTTGTAAGTGAAGAGCTCAGGCAGAACTCTGAACACCACCAAAATATGTGCTTGCCCAGCACAAACTTTACTAGGGACCAAGGCATAGATCTTTATTTTCAAACTACTCACAAAATGGCTAAGGAACTCATTTTCTGTGTGTCCAAATATGGACGTAAATCAAGTACACATTAAGCTGAAAGTACACCTCAAAAATTGAGCATGGGATTCATCAAGGATAACTACACCAATATATTTAATATCAGTGTGATCCAAGTAAAAAAAAGGGTTGCAGCTAATGTTCATAAAAGACATGCTTTAGCGTAGCCAAATGTTGCCTGTCTGCAAGGGCTCACAATTTTGAAGTACAGGGTATTCATTATTTTCAGGCAACGTGAGTATCTTTGACCAAATCACACAAATCAAAGCAATAATGAAAAAGAAAATTGAATGCTCTACTGTGTGAAGGGAAGAACATAAATTATTATTTTACAACATTTTGGAAAAAGGCCAGTTGGGATTTAATTTGGAGTTCATCATCTAATGTAAACATACATCTTTACAGGTCTAGCTCTTTAATTCTATTAATATCTTCATAGGCCCCTAATAATTATTAATGCTTACATAGTTTGACCTTTCACCCTAGGCTTAAAATGATTATAATCTTCTATCTAGGACAACAATCCATTATCAACTAGGTACAAAAAGGGCAGAAGGATTTAAAAGAGCGATATAGGTTAGGTCAATTGAGCTTGACATTAATGAATGACAAAACGAAATAAGTAAAGATTTAGTTTCCCGTTTGCGTGCCTCTTTCCAATGTTAAATTCTCTTTGCCATTCATGTAGTCCATTTGGGCATTTAATTGATTGACTTGTAGAGGATGGGCATGTTTAAGTCGATGGGAGTATATCAAAAAGTGTGTATCTTAACAGTAGTGAAATGCACAATAGATCCATCAAAAGTATGCATCATTAATGGCTCTAGTCACTGTATTCAATTGCTATACAACTGAGCTTTAAGTGAATAGTTAAGTGAGCCTGCAGATTTGTAAATGGAATTGTCTGGGAGCTAGGAGTAAATGTATCAAGCAACAATGTATTCACTGGAAAGATGGAGGTTTTGGAATTGCAACAAAGATTGTGCCGCCCTACCTTGTTACAGTGTCGTCCGATGCCCATGAGGAAGTTATCTGGCTTTATGTCTCTGTGGATGAAGTTCTTTGTGTGCACATACTCGATTCTGCTGATCATCTGGTAATCAAAACAAAGGGTATAATCAGAAACTCATTCAGAGTAGGTGGAGCACTCAAATTCAGGGCTCAAGACTAACATTTTCTACTGGTGCCATTGCATAGGGGGTCTTTTTCTATTTTTACCCGCAGCGCCTCGACACCTTTCCTCAAGAACTAACTCTTCACGCTCCTCCTCCTCAAATACCTATGAACGGTATAACGAGCTGCTAATTGTGTAGTATATTCCAATTTCGATATTTTTTATTTTCTGACGATCCTTCATCTAGAATAGTACATTTCTTTGCATGCTCTTGAATAGCGCTAATGCTGCGGTGCAATTTAATTTAAACTTTGCACAAAAAAAAAAAATATATATATATATATATAAATAATTTTTTTACTGCCACCAATGCGACCTAGGAAGACATTACCTCACATCCACATGATAAATGGTCGCAGCCCTGTGCCCTGAAATTCTTATTCTATATTTACATTTCTGGAGATACAATTACTAAATGTTTGGCATTTTACTTGATAGTCTAAAATGATAAATTATTGTGCTAAGATGACTGTCTTTCTTAGTTTTTCCTTCTACTTGTTCTTAAGGTGCATGGGGCATTTTTTTCTTTAAGTGGGAAGTTATTATCAGGTTTATGTATAAATTATGTAAAAGCATAAGAATACACCAAAGCATTTCACCTGATCTGCCAACATGAGGACAGTCTTCATGGTGAAGCGCCGGGAGCAGAAGTTAAACAGATCCTCCAAACTGGGTCCTAGCAGGTCCATGACTAGAACATTGTAGTCCTTCTCCTGCCCATACCACCTTTAAAGAAAGTCACAAGAATATTCGGTAAGCCCTCCGACGCCTTTACCTGGAGGAGGAATACAATTCTAACCCAGTTAAGGTGTTCAATTCCAAGAGATCATTCAGCATAAAATGACACTTCTTTGTACGCTTTTTCTATGGCAAGTTATGCGGTTAGGCGATTGGACGAAAACATCGCAAATCACCAGTCGACTTTATTTGCAGATTTAGTTTATATTATCATAATTTCTCGGACCAGCAGCTAGTTTAAATCACTCGCAAAGGAAAGGTAAAAGAAACATTATGTTTCTGACTCCGACTTGTAAACTGCTTATAAAGTCATTCCAACCTAGTCAAGTTTTTTTTATTATTTTATTGTCGAGATTATCACATTTGTGCTCTTCGCATGCATTGGCGGTCACTGTGGAACAAAAAACAAAAAAAAAGGGTCTTAGGGTGGAGGCAGGAGAATTCCCTGAATGCGTATCAAAACACAGTTTTTTTTTTGCGATGGCTGAGTTTCTGAAAGTCATTAAAAAAGGAACCTAAAAGCATGGTTTTTCCTTGGACTATCTTTGATCCTACCAGGGTTTAATAAAATCTCACTGCAGCGTATTAAGTGTTTAAATAGGTTAAGCTACATAACCAGTTCATTCAATGGCGAATGGGTCACCTGAGGAAGGGACATACGGGCTAAATCCAACCATAATATTTGACAAGGTTGATATACAATGGACAGAATGACAGCATACAAAACAGGTGTACGAGAGTATGTTTACATGAAGCTTTGTGAGGATACTTTTTTTTTAATCCATCAAGGTTCAATACATTTAGTTCTCTTATTAGATTGAACATGAAATACATCTCCTTGTCGCCCAAAAAGTGTATTGTACGATGAGCCACCGTGGGTCTATACTGTGTTAACACTAAGGTGTAACAGTTCTGAGCACAAGAACGAATCCACGAGGTATACGACCACGGTCCCGAATCGCAGTTCTGTCCTTCCGTGTCGCGAGCGTGAAATCCAGGTGTGAAATCCTATGTTTTAGCCAGTCTCCGCCAAAAGGTTTGTGAACGTTCCACTCTGCTCTGAACGCATGTAGCGTTTTATGCGTGATGTCGAAGCACCTATTAGTAAACTCATCATCACGATGAAGGGACACCCCGGTGTGCGTGGACGTGTAGAGCTCTGTCTGGGCAGGCGTTGATTTTGTGATTGAGAGGGTTGGGCTTGCCGGACACCTATAGCATAACACTACGGTGTGTGTGGATGGTGAAGCTCCATCTGAACAGTGGTTATTTAGATGTCCGAGTGAGGGATGAGCTTCTTGGGACACTTGTAGTATAACTCCACGGTGTGTGGCGCATTTTATATACAACAGCGCTCATACAAAACGTCTGTACTAAAAAAAAAAGATGTTGCCTTGAGTCGTAACCATTGGGATAACACGCCTTCCCTCCTCCTTCCTAGAACTCTCAACCCAAAACACTTATTTTAATCTCAGTGTTCAGAGGCCAGATGAAAGAGGAAATGACTTACACTTGAAGATAAAAAAGAAATTAGTTTACTTAGTTAATTGAAGTTCATTTATAAAGTTCCTTCATAGTGTTCCTGATATCCAATTGTAGTTGATTGAATAAAGCCCAGAAATGTTTCTCTTGTTTTTTTCTTATTCACCCCCCCCAAAAAAAAGAAAACGTGGCATGAACCTAACAGTGACACAAATATCAAGGTCTAAACCAAACCGTGGATTTTGAGAATCGTTCCCCTCTAGTAAACACCAAACGTGTTCTTGTTATAATAATAATAATAATAATAAATATATATATATATCAGACCTTCAGGTGCATGTACAGAATTATTCATACACACAATCCCAGACTTAGCCTGGCCCTATACGTTTCTGTGGCTGCTTAGAAATCAGGTTACTGCCGTATTCAGGTTCAACCAGATTTTTTGTGTGAAATGCAATCATTGACTTAAGTTGTACAATGTTTTACAGTCCATTATGTTTATCTATTTTTAACTTATGACCTTTAACAGAGGAATTGGGACACAAGTGACCAAACCTATCAAAGTAAAAGTAACCTCTGCAACTCACTAAGAATGAATCAGCCATGTATATCAGTTCACTCCCTACACTGTTTTTACATCCTATGAATCACTGCAGCAAAGTGGGTTAAGGGTGAGGAAAGGAGTATCAGGATGAGCAGGTTACACAGGTTCCAAGGTTTATTGCCTTCGTGGCAAGATTATAGGGCCCATTGCAGTTGGTTTGGTTTAGTTGAGGTGGTTGTCTGTGCTTTTTTTCTGTCTTTGCAATGACTGCAGAAGATGTGCATTATAAAACCAAAACATCAACCAAATGAACAAACTTGTTTGAATAGAAGTTTCAAAATGTACATAACAAAAATTTAGCAAATGCCGTATTTGGCTAGTTAATAAAATGTATTGCTCTTTAATTAGACAAAGAGTTTGTAGAACCGGGCATTAGAAGGAAAAGTAACTTCTGCATTAGCCATTGTTAATAATAATAATAATAATAATAATAATAAAATCATAACATCAAAAGCATGCACCAAGCAGAGTGAGGCTCTATACAGTTGACATCGCACTGGTCTGGGATTTTGATTATTATAAGTACTAGTACCCACATGAAGGTACATTGGTGCAATTACTTTGTGGTGTTGACTGCATGACAAGTGCACCCCCAAACACCCAACTATAGGCTACAGATCTAATTTGCCAACAGGGGTTACTAGACACTATGTCCTAGTTGTTAAACGAACACAGGAGATCAAGTTTCAGCCAGCAGCCATTCGGCTGGCTGCCAATAGTCAGGGTGTGTGTGCATTTTAGAGAACAAAAATATGCAGCAGGGTGGGAAGACCACCAGAATGTTTGACTATACTTACTGAGCCACACGGGTTAGCTTACTCCAACAAGGAGCCTATACAAAGTAATAACAGGTTGTTTAATTTTCATTCCTACCTGAAACCCAGTTGAATAGGACTTGAAGCCCACCGTAAAATCAATTTGGCCATCTAGGATCATCAATGGCAGTTCAAAGCCCTGTGCATTTTACATTTAACCTGTGTGCAACAGTCCACCAGCCCCTTTCCCTACCTCACGAAACAAATAGACATAGTTCTTGTGAATTGGAATATTAATTATATGCAACGTCCAAGGTTTGAATAAGGCTGCTCTGTGGTACATACATTTAAAGTGTTGTTCATTTGGCAATAGGTTGTAACTTCTTCCTTTGTATCAACTAGTAATTTACCCACTTTTAACTATACGAACAGCAATGCGTTTTTACGGGTTTTGAAAAGAACGTGTGGTCACACTCCAGAAACAAAGGTCTGGATTAACGCAGAAATATTAGGCGAATTATTTTTCATGTGACGTTAACGTTTGAAGACTACTTGTCGCAGGTTTACAGTCTTCCATTTGTACCAATACATAATTTGTTGTCCATTCCAGAGAAAACGGTTCAACTTGCAAAGCATGTGACAGTTGACATACAAGTACGTATCCGTAAGAGGCCGAGCCAACACCCAAGTCACAACATGAAAGAACATTATTGCCAAGGTTAGGCCTTGTTGGTTGTTTTCGCTGCTGTGCTCGGCCGCCATTTTCTAATAGGGAGTGGAAGACATGTTGGGAGCAAACACAACAAAAGAGGAGCGGCCATTTCCAGCAACCCACAAGTTCTTAATTCGCTATCATACAATTTAAAATATGTACGGTACGTTAAGCACATAGGTCTTAACAAACATCGCATGTTTAAACAACAGCATTTCTGCATATGTAGGCGATAGTCATAAGGGTGGATAGAGCTCAACTGAGATAAATCCTGCCAGGTTACGGCTGCAGATCGGACTCCGAGCGGCTTCACTTAGTCACAGAAAGAAATCCGTGCTATGATTAAGTGTCGACGTCAATGCGCATTTCACAATCGCGTTATCGAATTGAACCCCCACCCAGAACACAATCAATGATATTCAATTTACCTTATGTGTGGAATCCCGATGCCTCCTTGTAGGATCTTGTAAAGTTTACTTTCGTATAGTAACTGTGGATGTCTTGCTTTCTGCGATTCCAATTTTACTGCTACCTCCTGCAAGAAATACATAGGATCGGTTGGATTTCCAACGAACAGCTGACACCACAGCGGCCGGGCTTTAGGCAACTATTTCTGGCAGGTGATATGGTCAAATAAGTATTTGTATTACTTTTTGATATCCCAAATGTTTAATTGGGGGAAATTATTTAAGTGTACAATGAAAAATATTTTGTAACTACCGAATTAACCCGATCAACAGATATGGCAGTTGGGTCAAAGGCCTTCCCACCACCACGCCATACTTAACGTTAAGTAACGTTATATAATTGTTGAAAAAACAAAAATAAATGAATATACATCTTATATAAGTACATTACCTCTCCATTTGTGATGTTGATGGCCAAGTATATGTCACCAAACGACCCCGATCCAATTTTTCTGACAAGCTTGTATTTCCCACCGACTATAAACTCGGCTTTGGAGCCACTGCTGCTCGCCATAATCCCCACCAATTGTAACGGCAATTTCGATTCGAATCAATAAAATAAAAAGGACATACAAAATCAGATTAAATTACGACTTATCGAGGCGATAGTGCTGATCTTAGCTAACGTTACGTTACTTCCCAGAAGGTGTCGTCGAAAGCTAACAAGGCAGGTGAAAACTAGAACACGTCGGTCGTTTTTTAAACACTGCCCACTGAATAATCTTCGTGAAAACAAACACGACAAATATGAAAAATTTGATTTGTCAAACGGTAATCCAAAATAATTCTAAATAATATGTGAAGTCATCCAGCCAATCGAAGTAGTAGTTTTGCTAGCCTGACATCGCTAGCACAAAAGGTAATAACATCGAAAAGGCAGACGCAGTAAAAAGTCTGACCCCTCGACTCGAGGGGCAATAACAGTCCTTAAATTCAATCTTCGGATGGTAATTAGTTCGATATTCGCTAGTCCTTTCACAACGTTTGTCGACGAAATCGAAGGGTTGCAGCCGTCTTTACAAAGCGCAACCCACTGGATCCGCCATCTTCTCCACGCAATCTTTTCTCTTCTTGTTTCCGTTTAGACTGAGCTAGCATTAGCTATCGTAACCACAGAGAGCGCGCATTGGCGCGCACACCGTATCCTTTCGGTGACGCGCTCTGCCGGGCACTATGTACGGAGAAGACGTCGCTAAATTGCGAAACCTCAAATTGAACTGTCGTGCCACGGTGCCAGTATCTATAATACAGCCAAACCATGGCCATTATGCTCTTTTATTTTTCCTAACCTTATTCATGGTCCCTTTTGTGATTTGTTTATGTATAATAAACTGTTATACTGTATAATAATCAAGATGTTTGAAATACACTAGATGTCTGTGAGCATGTGAATCCAACAGCCTCGTGTCTGATGGATGATTAGGATAACCCAGCGAAACTGGGAGGGAATTCCTCCTCTCCCCAAAACGTGTCAGAATCCGTTTTCTCAAGCAGGCCTATACAAAACCTAGAACAGAAAATAACACTGCAATAGCATTAAAGACAAAATACAATAGGTAATTTAATTTAGTTCCGTAATAAGATGGGCTGAAAATATGAGGGGTGGTAGTGGCGAGTATCAAATAGATGTTGAATAAAATTAATAAGTTCCATAAAAAGTTAAATAATCATATGAGAAAAAACAAAAACAAAATTGGAACTTGCTTAAATACATTATCATTCAATATAAAGATAAACATATAATAAGAATCACATTGGAACATGTCAAGCTCATTACTCTAATGTAAAATGTTTGGAGTTCTTCCTTTCTGGCAACCATGAATCTGTTGATATTGCTCACCTATCAAATAGTCTTCAGGTCAGGATTCTCAATGAACATTGTATACATTACTTAAAAACATATATCATTAACAATACAATTCTTAAATTTAGATACAATTCAGAAAACAATCTTTCATCATTAACAAACATGCAACATAAACATACAAGATGAATGCAAACCTTCATCCTGGTCAAGTGGGAGAGAGTGTTTCACAACAAGGGCAATAGTCTTCAAACCTTTTAGGCATGGCCATATTATGGCCCGGACAGACAGGGCACATGCCCCGAGGCCCACAAGGGGCCCTGAAGTATTCAGGGCTAAGCGTTCAGGCACAATACATTACATATTATTATTTACCTTATCTAAATGAAATGTGCCCAGGAAAATAGCAGATTGGTGGCACAATGTGCTTTTGTCCCTGTTACTAGTTAGGACTGTTATTCAGAGAAAACGGGAGTAAAATGTTTTTGCCAGTCTCTGCTAAACAGGGTTTGAAAGACCACTCAGCTCCGAACGCAGGTGGTGTTCTTTTCGTGACGTAGATGTGCCTTTTAGTATACTCTTCGACGTCATGACGAAGGGACACCGGCGGTGAGGCGTGTGTGGATGTGTCTGAGAAAGGGTTAAGCTTCTCTGACAAGTATAGTATAACGCCACAGTTTGTTTGTGGATGTGTGGAGCTCTGTCTGGCTGCGGTTGATTTTGATGTCCACGTCTGAGAGGTTCATGCTTCTTGGACACTTATAGTGTAACGCCATGGTGTTAGAGGATGTGTTGAGCTCTGACTGGGCAGCAGTTAATGGTGACGGCCGCATCCGAGAGAGTGTTAAGCTTTTTGGACAATTATGGTGTAACGCCACAGTGTATGTGTGGAGTTCCGTCTGGCCAGCGGTTGACTTTGATTTCTGCATCCAAGAGAGTTAAGCTTTTCGGACACCTTAATAATGACAGGGCGCATTATACAACATCAGCGCTCACACACAACGATGGTACAAGCTAAAAAAAAGATCACAAAGTTAGCGTAACCATAACCATGGGACAACACGTCCCCCCTACTTCCTTGAACTCTGAAAGCCAATGTGCACCAGATCCGGTAAAGCTCCGGTACGGAAGCCGTGCATGTATGGAACACTCGCTCCCATGTCAATCAGTGCTCCAATGTACATCGGGTGCAGATTCTGCACGATTTCCGTGTGGAAGCCATCCAGAACCTACACAGCAATTCCTGCCGTTCCGTTCTTTTTCCGCATCTTGTCTATTTTTGCTGGATCCACTTGCGTCTGACAAGCATGTAAATGCACTTTGTTGACTTGTGATACATTACTTAATTGGGTTATATCAAACAATAAATAACCATCATAAACTAATGTCAGTCATGCCAAATATGTAGCATTTTGCCAGTCCAATGCTGAAAGATGACTACCAGCCTATTTGGATGTACTTGAATAGTGAAAAATTCTTAAAATTGCATAAACAATAGAATCACGAAATTAGTAAGCTACGGGGGAGATAGCCTAATGTAGTTACAGATACATATTTATCATTATCATGTCATAGATTAGTCTATCAGCTAATCACCAGTTATGGCCTGTTTACATCCATGTTGGTCTGCCGCAAGGTAGCCTAGTGATGCGTGCGGTGTACAGTGAATTCCGTTCTGGAGCCGAATGTGCACGGCCGGGGCACGCGATCGGTGTGGTTCCGGAACGGAATTCACTGTACACCGCGCGCATCACTACCTTGCGTCAGTTCTGTTCCGCCATTTATCACAAGTCAACAAAGTGCATTTCCACGCTTTACAGACGCAAGCGGATCCGACAAAAATAGACCAGATGCGGAAAAGTAACGGAACGGCAGGAATTGCCGTGCATGTTCGGAAGGGCTTCCGGAACCTGCACCCAATAAAAAAGATAAACTCAATTCAATTTATATATTGGATGCTGGATATATATTATTTTGACGTTCCATATATTCATAAATTCTGGCATATGCGAGCAAAGATGTGGATTTACATCCACGCCATCATAAGTCCCGTGGGGATATTTTTTGTGTTAAAAAACACTTGACAAGTATATTTATATTTAACAGAGATAATTATTTAAGTATTTTAACCTCACCAGGAACGGTACTTTAAGGTGATCCACGCTATGGTTTTCATGACAACCCCCTCCTTGGTTTGCTTCACAGCAAGTGTAAATGTGTTCTCATTTAACTATCTACTAACTAGAGGCAATAAGTTGTTTCCTAAACCTGCACACCCAATGGGGCAACTGTATAAAAACTTTGATCAACACTTTGATTATAAATTAGGATTGCACATGACATATTCGTAAAACTGAAACATACGAGAGAAAAAAAAAGTGGATTGTAGTCAGGTTTGAAACATTTCAGTAATGTGTAACACCTACATAAATAAAAGTACAGGGCAACCCCATCCTTAAACTGTTGGTTGGTGTGGTAAACTTATTCTCCTTGTAAGAATGAGTTGGCATTAAATACACTATTACTCTTGACAACTTGCCAATGACCTTGTTGAGAAATACGGTTGAGCCTTATGATTGGATTGGAGCTGTGGAGAAGAGGGAGGAATGTTTAAACAGTGTTTGATAACTGCACATGCAAAGGAGGCAGAGATGTGAAAAACACACCTGTTACTCACACAGATATGTGTGAAAAAAGACGTGTATAGGCCTAAGGCATTCATCTAAAGAAAGGCCATGAAGATGCTTGTTGAATTGTGTTCTGTTCTGTTCCTGTCTCTGAGTGGTAAGTACGAAAACAATACAATATATATTAGTATAATTATCACCAATGACCATATAATCAATATTACATTGCATATTTGGAAAATAATGGTGTCCAAAATGTAAATGATAACTAACCTCAATGTAACAGCCAAATCTGTACCAAAACCTGAAATGAATGTTCATCATTCTCTGCCAATTATAAATTAATAAATTACAATTTATAAAAGGAGCATACCACATTGGTCTTTTGATAGATATTAAAACAATTTGCCACATGAAATCCTAATTAACAAAATTATGACTTTTTCTTGATAAAACACACACACAGCATTTTTTCTGGGTGGCTTTTAATCCTAATTCAATCAACCACAATCCTTGACATTAAATTTTTTCCATATATTTAAACATTGCCCAGCTGATAGGAATGGATGGATAAATTTCATATTCAAAATTTGCATTGCTTTTTCATACTGTCTCGATTACGCATGTTTGTGTCTGCCTAGTACTGTCAGAGGAGGATGCAAATAACATACAGCTTCTCAAGGGGTTGACTTGGCCTGAGCCAAGACAGGTAAGTCTATGGAAGCCCCCACTCTTCCTAATTGAACAAAGCTCAAATATCACAAAAATATGAATTGCCCTGGCCATTATTTAAGCGTGTGTGAATCTCTTTCCAATTCCAGCCTTCTTGTGACCAGTATATGGTAGGAAAATGTTCCAGAGAGTATGACCCAGTATGTGGTGATGATGGACACACCTACAGCACTGAGTGTGTCCTTTGCCAGGTGAACAGGCAAGTGACCATTCACAAAGAAAAATATGCAGCGATGTCACAGTTAATGGTACCATTTAAAATAAGTCATTTAATTAATAAA
>OOFG01107074.1:0-11863 GCA_900323295.1 Molva molva | reverse complement strand
ATATTTTTTGCCAGAAAACATCTTGATGATCCTCAAGACTTTTGGGAAAATACTCTGTGGACTGACGAGACAAAAGTTGAACTTTTTGGAAGGTGTGTGTCCCATTACATCTGGCGTAAAAGTAACACCGCATTTCAGAAAAAGAACATCATACCAACAGTAAAATATGGTGGTGGTAGTGTGATGGTCTGGGGCTGTTTTGCTGCTTCAGGACCTGGAAGACTTGCTGTGATAAATGGAACCATGAATTCTGCTGTCTACCAAAAAAACCTGAAGGAGAATGTCCGGCCATCTGTTCGTGACCTCAAGCTGAAGCAAACTTGGGTTCTGCAGCAGGACAATGATCCAAAACACACCAGCAAGTCCACCTCTGAATGGCTGAAGAAAAACAAAATTAAGACTTTGGAGTGGCCTAGTCAAAGTCCTGACCTGAATCCTATTGAGATTCTGTGGCATGACCTTAAAAAGGCGGTTCATGCTCGAAAACCCTCCAATGTGGCTGAATTACAACAATTCTGCAAAGATGAGTGGGCCAAAATTCCTCCTCCGCTGTAAAAGACTCATTGCAAGTTATCGCAAACGCTTGATTGCGTTTGTTGCTGCTAAGGGTGGCCCAACCAGTTATTAGTTTTAGGGGGCAATCACTTTTTCACACAGGGCCATGTAGGTTTGGATTTTGTTTTCCCTTAATAATAAAAACTGCATTTTGTGTTTACTTGTGTTATCTTTGACTAATATTTAAATTTGTTTGATGATCTGAAACATTTAAGTGTGACAAACATGCAAAAAAATAAGAAATCAGGAAGGGGGCAAACACTTTTTCACACCACTGTATATACTTTAATCAGACCTCCAGTGTCTGTCTGCTTGGGGCTGGTCTCTTGTTTGTATCTGTTCTGTCGTAAGATTATGAGAAAAGTGTCTTCATCCAGTGCCCACAGCAGTGTCTCTGAAAGATAAGCATGGCTGCTGTGTGTGTGGTGAGTGTTCTAGCACACGTCAACCAGCCTGGTGCTGCAATGTGGTAGAGGATGATGTCATATCCCCAACACTCACTAGCGCTTTGAGTGCCTTGACAAGCGCTATATTAATTCTATGTGTTATTATTATTATTATTATTATTATTATTATTATTATTCATTCATTCGGTATTGTGTTGTTTCGGACTACTGTTGCAATTTGCCCCACATTCAGATCTCTACTCTACTCTAGCATATTCTACTGTACTTTATACCCTACAGCTACCCTACTTTTACCCTACTGCTCCACTCTAGCTTGCAAAGGATCAAGGGCTTTTTGCAGGTGCATCACTTGCATGTTGTTGGAAGTGGTAACCTCACCATCTAGAGGAAACCCACATACTGTAATAGGACTGTTTGGTCTCAGTGTATAATAGCCATTCTTATTTGTTTGAACTTTCGCCTAAACTTGAGACATCTCTATGGTGTGTCAAGTAATGCGTGTGTATAAATTAGTCATTAAGCATTGTGGTTAGCCATGTTACAACATGCAGATGAGGTGCTTACAGGAACCAATGTCGTCATATCATATGCTCCCTTTTGTAACTACAGGGGCTCTGTGGATAGTCTCACTGATGATTTTAACTGTGCCTTATCTACAGCCATCGACTCTGTTGCTTGTAATTAAAAAGCGATCAATGAAAAAACCAGCACCCTGTTCAATGAAGACACTCGCACCCTGAAGCGAAGCTGCAGAATACTAGAACGCAAATGGCGCTCAACTAAACTTGAAGTCTTTCATCTTGCATGGCATGACAGCCTGCTCATCTACAAAACTGCATTAACTACTTTGAGGATCGCCTACTTCTCCAGTGTCCTCAACTTAAATAAGAACAACCGTAAGTTTCTTTATGACACTGAAAAGAGTCAGACTCAAAAACAGACTCAGAATGTGGGTCCCTCTCAGCAAGCCAGTTCATGGAATTGTTTGAACACAAAATTGAATAAATTGATGCCAGCCAAGTTCCATGTCTTCACCATCTGACGAAGCCAGCCCCACGTGTCCGCCCTGAAGCAACCCTCCTGCAGTTCACCACAATCTCTTTGGATGAACTTGCAAAACTAATACAGGCATCTAAACCCACAACCTGTATGCTGGATCCTCTCCCTACAAAGGTTCTCAAAGAACTCTTTCCAACTGTGGGACCTGCTATGGTCACCATCATGAACCTTTCCTTGTCTACTGGAACTGTTCCCTCTAGCTTTAAGACTGCTGTGATAAAACCGCTACTCAAGAAGCCTGGCCTAGACCCTTAATTAGTCAGCAAATATTGCTTGACCTTAGTGCTGCCTTCGACACAATTGACCACAGCATTCTTCTTCATCGTCTCAAAAACTATGTTGGCATCAAAGGTTCTGATCTTCGCAGGTTTAGATCTTATCTCACAGATAGAAAACAATTTGTTTTCTGTGAAGGATCAGAATCAAAACATTGCAACCTAAGCTTTGGTATCCCCCAAGGGTCGGTCCTTGGTCCACTGCTTTTTGCAATCTACATGCATCCCCTTGGTGATATTATCCGCGGCTACGGAATTAGCTTCCACTGTTATGCAGATGACACTCAAATCTACATTCCTGTTAAATCAAAGGACTCCACCCAGATCCAGAAGATTGAATCCTGTCTGACTGCAATAAAAAGTTGGATGTCCCCAAACTACTTGCGGCTCAACACAGGGAAGACGGAGCAGATTATCATCGGCCCAAAGCAACACCAAACACAACTCATAGCCGTCTCACTGTGTTTTGATGGCTCGGTCATCCCGCAAAGTGCCTGAGTTAAAAATCTTGGCGTCTTATTTGACCCTTTGCTTTGTTATGACCAACATGTTAAAAGTATAACTAGAACTGGGGCTGGCTAACCCAATACCAAAGGTTAAAAATAAATCAGCAGGAAACAGAGCGTTCACCTATCGAGCGCACTATCTATGGAATAGTCTGCCACCTGTAATCAGGGAAGCTGACTCTGCCGAGATATTCAAAGCAAAGCTGAAAACCTACCTCTTCCATATTTCGTTTGGCACCTATGGGTGCCAAACCAGCTGCCGTTGCCGGGACTGATGCTGAATGTGTGGATGGGTGTCTGTGTCTGTGTCTGACTATGTGAATGTTTCTGATTGTATCGATGCGTGTTTGTGTAGTCACTAAATTAGCAGTTGTCTACATGTTTTGTTTGCACCTTCCCCCTTCTAATTCATTATTCCGTCTGTTTTAGCGTGTTGCGGTGACTGCGACCGGATGCTTGGCATGTTGCGATGACTATGACTGGATTAACCCCTTACTGTTAACCGGCCAGCACCCCATCACAATAGACACTATTTATATTTATTAACTAAATTATTTAAAATGTTTTGCTTGTATGTATGTCATAAATATATGGCCTGTTAAGCCCTTTGAGACTGTACCTGTGATTAAGGGTTATACAAATAAAATTTAATTGAATTTAATTTAATCAGATTACAGTACAGATTGTATTAAAAGATTGGTTACATGATAGCTTATTTCGAAACCCAGGATACACAGCAAGTTCAGCAGATACCCTCAGAAACAGTTAATAGCTCTCACATTCGGACTTGGGTAAATTGACTTGAGGTGTTTCACATTTAGCTCATGATGACCAAAAAGGGGTGTGGCACCACAGCCTAACCATTAGCTGGGTCCCTATGAGAGTACTTGGCAACAGCTCTCTCTGTTCATAATAACTTTGCTTCTGCTTTTGCTCTGTTCCGAATATATCACTTCTCTCTACTCAATTTAATGAAGAGGCTCTTTCCTCGGCTCATCGCAACTACTTCAGCGAGGCGGTGCTCTCTGTGCTCACAAGTCTTTGCGGCAGCAGTTTGACCCGGCCTGAGCTGTATGCAGCGATGACGGGAGAGGAGAGCTTGGAGGAGATGGTGGAGGCTCGCTTGCTGAGGTGCCGCCTGAACTCGGTGGTGAGGAAATAGTAGAGCAGGGGGTTCAGGCAGCAGCTGAGGTTGGCCAGGCATAGGGACACGGGGTGGAACTGTTGCGTCACCAGCTTCAAGCCACAGTGGGACACCATTTCCTGCGACACCAGCAGGTACAACAAGAAGTTGATGTGGTATGGCGCGAAACAGACAAGGAACAGCGCAGAGCAGCTCAGCACCATCCGCAGGGCTCGGCCCTTTTCCTCGGCTGTCTGTCTGTCCGCCAACGACTCCGTCTGGGAGATGGAGGAGGAAACCGTGAAGGTGCGGCCCCGGGGTAGGGGGTCCCCGGGATCCTGGTCCTGGACCTTGAGAAGGGAGTGTGCGATGCAGGCCGAGCTGTAACCAATAGCAGCCAGGGGAATCAGGAAGCCAAACAGCTCTCCCAGAACCATCATGGTGACAGCCGTGGACAGAGACAGCTTACGGGTGGGCAAGTCTTTAAAACACTTGGCTTCAGAAGAGCTGGAGCCGTACCCTGGGCTAGAGCTTGGGCTGGCAGTGGAGTGTGATCCATAGGGGATGGTCTCAGCTGTGGATGCTTGGGTAGAAGAGGGGAAGGTGGAGGTGTTGTCATGGCCGCCCCTCACCAGGATGAAAGGAGAGCAGGCCATTCCAACCACCAGCCAGACAATAATACTGATCAGCAGATCATATCGCTTTCTCCAACGGCGAGCGGAGAACGGCTTGAGCAGGAACACACACCGCTGCACACTGATACACATCTGAAAACAAAGAGGTGCAGATGCTGGGATTCAACCTCACTGGCCCTCAAAAACCCAAACTAGATTGAGCTAATCAGCTAAGAGTCGAGGGGCTGAACAATACTTGTTTACCAAAGATTGGATTATATTTCATATATTTCATGTATATTTCAATTTTGGCTGATTGTCAATTTTCTGTTGAACTTTATTTGAAATTCTGTTCAACTTTTATAAGACTTTCAAAAATCATCACAGTAATGATTTATATTGTTCCGTCTGAATTCTGATCGGCTGCTTACCAGGAAGACGATGGCAGCGTACATGTTGAGGTACTTCAGGTAGAAGCAGAACAGGCATGCGGCGTGTCCGAAGGGCCAGGTGTGCGTGAGGTAGTAGTAGATCCTGAGGGGCAGAGAGAGGACATGCGCCAGGTCTGCAAAGGCCAGGTTGATCATGAAGATTAGCGTCTTCATTTTCTTGCTATAGCAGCGTGACATGCAGCCAAGGAGCAAAACAGAGATAGGTTATCCAAAAGGCTTAAATGAAGTAGCATACAACTATACATGTGTGTGTGTGTGTATGCGTGTGAATGCATGTGCATCGGTAGAATACCTAATATCCCTGCAAAGGACCCAGAGTGCAAGGGTGTTGAGCAAGAGTCCAGGGATGAAGAGGAACAGGTAGAAGTAAGTATACAGCGTGTCCATGGTCTTATTCCAGCTGGTCATGTTATTGGGACATTCTGAGGAGATGTTCCGTGACAGATCCCCCAGCAAATCCAATTTGTTTAAAGTCATGTTTTGCTCTTGTCTGAACTTTTTTTTTTTATTCAACCAAGCACATGCCCTTCCATGTGACAAAAGTCCAATGGAATAGTTTGAAATCTGATGAGTTATGATGAAATGTCTCTGATGGTAGAGTTTGGAATGTTCCAAATTCAGATGTTCCTGTGGACACCGGTTCTCGACTTGCACATCATTGTAGACACACCTGCAGCAGAACCAATCAGAATGCTATTAATGAGAATGAACAAATATAATAAAAAACAAATAATTTCCTCCGGGATCAATAAAGCCAGCTGTATCTGTAAAAAGAAAGTGACTTAAATGTCTATCCAAAGCCCTTTTTCTCTTGTGCCGTAGAGCGAATGATTGTGGAGCTAAAAGGCCTCAGCCACCAAGACTCAGACAGGAAGCACATTGGTGGAGGAGAGAGAGACAGAGCGCAATCATTCTGCTTATCCCCTGAACCATTGCTCCGTTATCTGTAAAGGCAAGACCAACGCCCTTCCTATTCAGCCCCTGGCCTAGAGGGAACACGACGGCCGAGAAAGAAAGAAAAGAAAAAAACATACACTACATGGGAAACAGGTACTTCACATTAAGACTTACATCTCCTATAACATGGGATTCAACAGAAATTTGAAAATGTTTGGATTACAACAAATTCTGCAATTTAATAACGAATGCAAATGCTATGTCAAATGTCACCTTTTTAAAATGTAGGGTGCCATTAAGTTGCTTAAGTCAAGTAGCAAATGTTTAACACTGTTATCACCAACTAAAAAGCAGCCTACATTTTCTAATTATTTTCAAGTTATTTATCATTATTCCTATTCTTTCTAATGAGAGCATGAACAACACTACATCCACAAGCACATTCAGATAATGGTCATGACTTACAGTTGCAAAAAGTAACATCTGCAGGGTTACTTCGTTTTTTTGGTTCGTGGCACTCCTCTCCAACAGTTAGCACAACGGCAGGCTGTTCTCAGTTCTCCTCGGCCCTCCTCTTCACACAGGCTACAGTGGCAAACACACCTGCTGCTTGACCTTTTTAAACCTGGAGGTTAGCTCAAGCACAATCCTCTGCATTAGCCAAGAGTCTTACGATGCGACAGGAGTTCTTAGTGAGTCTGTCCAGGTGGCTGGCTCTCATGTGCAAGCCTATGTTTACTGCAACACGGTGACAAAAGGAAGTCGTTTTTTTGGAAGTGACATGTGTGTGGGTGCTGCTGAAGAGAGAATGTAAAATCATTCAACTGTAGTTTGGTTGCACAAGGAAGAGAAACCGTAGGCTGGTCGTGCACACTGAGGCGGATGTGTTTATAGCTTAACGCAACTGACGTGTGCACAGTCAACATGAAGAGAAAACAAAGTTTGAGGTTAGACCAATAGACACACACACACACACACACACACACACACACACAAATGGATGGACAGATAGGTAGAGAGGGAGACAAACAGACGGACAGGCCAACAGACAGACACAGATATACAGATCTTGGCCAGACAGATCTGGAATGGTCTCTAGAAGACCATTTTGGTTATTGTTGTCTTAGTGGTAATAATCATTATCATAATCTTAACACTCTCTTAACATACTTGGTTAATATTGTGAAGCCCCATGGCGGCATCTAGTGGTCTTGAAGTCTTCTGGCCACTGATCGTTAAGGCCAATCACCCACACGTGCTGGCTCAGCTATAAAGGCTGAACCATTCAGTCCCTCTCTTGGCTGGTCGGTTTGTCACAGCGCCATAAGCAATGTTTGGTTTTGAGTATTTGTTAACATTATTGAGAAATACATTTAAAAATGGTTATGGTCATTAGGTGAGTGCTGCAAGCAGCGCTCAACTATTGTTATTCTTAGGCTTTATTCTTTCTTTCTTTCTTTCTTTCTTTCTTTCTTATTCTCTACAAATTTGGGACCTAACTACTTCCGCAATTTTTCACCTAGAGACTCCATTCCACTTTTAAAATGTTCATCTTAGCTTGGAATCGTGCGCCGCCATTCAAATTTTAAAACATTTAATACATTTTAAAATATTGTACTTTTAAAATTGTATTTTTATAATGGAAGTCAATGGTGTAATGGTGTTTTTAAATGGTGTGCATGTTTACATTGTTTACTCCATTTAGACTTTTGAACTCTGTTCAAATCTTTTCACTTGATTTAAGCCATTCAACATTTCTTTACATCTTAAACGATGTAGCTTTATTAAAACATAGTTTCAACCTCACTTTGCACTACAGCACTCACCACATTTTCTGCAGGAAATGCATTTTCTAGTTATTTGTGGTCTCCCCATTTCCTTGTCAGACCCAAGAGCCAGGTTGTGGCAATATAAACACAAGTTAGGTGAATGTTATTTGTATAGCCCTTAACACAGTTACAGTCTCAGTTACAGCTTTACAGTCCATATATGTATGACACTCACTAACCCTAGCCCTCCAAAGGAAACTAAAAAACGACCTTAATTATAAAAGGTTGAAATTTGAGAAAGTATGCAGGGTGGGGGATCCATCTTCCAGGGATGGTTAGGAGTGCAGTGGGTGCCATAATTGACATACATAGAAGGATTATGCAAACATTTTAAATACAAGGTTGACTTTTTTTTTTTAAATGAATATTATACATGTGATGGGGTGTTGCCTGGTGTGCAAGCTGGTAGCCGTCGGGGGGTGGCCAGGCATCCACTCATAATCACAGCAAAACACTAAAACAGACTGAATGGGGAAGGGTGGACAAGGAACATGTAGGGAACCTCTAAGCTAGTACCTCTCGGCAGCAGGAGTAGGCTGGTGCTGGCTAACAGGTCCATTTAGCTGTAATTAGTGTGAGGGATACTACTTAGAGCCAAATGAGAGAGCAAGGAGGTTTTAAATTAGTATTGTTATTTTTGTCTTTTTCAGCAGTGTCAGCTTCCGTGATTAGAGGAGGCAGATTATTCCACAGATCGCTCGATAATGCTCTGTTTCCTGCTGATATATTTGTAATTGATAGAAGTCTGATGATTTACAGCTCCGTTTTCCCTGTATTAGGCTGCAATTAGATTTGCACTGCAGGTCCAACCGTGGGGGAGAGTTCTTAAAGGACCTTGTTAGGGAGAGGATCAAACATAGTGGGTTTAGATGCTAGTTCTAGCCAGTTAATCCGAGGAGATTGTGCCGACTGCAGGTGGTTTGCTAGGGGGGGACACGTAGCAAATTAAATTGCAAAATTAAATTGCACTCCAATTTCCATGTCACTTTTTCACATATATAAAATTAGAATTATATGTTAAATCTAAATCTTAAATCTAAATCTACATCCTAAATCTAAATCTACATTTTATATCTAAACCGAAATCGTATATCGAAATCGAAATCCTAAATCGAAATGCTTAATCTGAAGCTAAATCCTAAATCTAAATGCTAAATCTAACTGCTAAATCTAAATCTTAAATCTAAATCTAGATCCTAAATCTATATTTTATATCTAAATCTAAATCGTATATCTAAATCGAAATCCTAAATCTAAATGCCAAATCTTATAACTAAATCTAAATCCTAAATCTAAATCCTAAATCTAAATCCTAAATCTAAATCCTAAATACATACAACATATATGCTAATTCTCATACATATACTAATTAGTTCTGACTCCTAACCAGTCATATATCGGGAGTGGCATCACGTGCATTGGGCAGGAAATGCGCGCACGGACAGCAGTTCACGTTATTTGACATCTTACCCACATCAATCTGGCAAAATGGCGAATTCTGGCGATTTAGCTGGTATAATACAACGTGCGGTTGCAGCTGGGGTAACAGCAGCTCTGCAGGTCCGATCTACAGAGACAGCGACTTGTTTTCACACTGCTTTGGCACCGTGCGCGCCTTTCCTGCCCAATGCACGTGATGCCGACCCCCGGAATATGACTGGTTAGGAGTCAGAACTAATTAGTATATGTATGATAATTAGCATATCCGTTGTCCGGATTTAGGATTTAGATTTAGGTTGTCCGGATTTTAGATTTAGATATAAGATTTAGCATTTAGCATTTAGATTTAAGATTTAGATTTAGATATAAGATTTAGATTTAGATATAAAATTTAGATTTAGACTTAGGATGTAGATTTAGATATAGGATTTAGATTTAGCATTTAGATTTAGCATTTAGATTTAGATTTAGGATTTAGATTTAGATTTAGGATTTAGATTTATATATAAAGATTTATATTTATATATAAAAGATTTAGCTTCAGATTTAGCATTGAGATTTATGACTTAGCTTCAGATTTATCATTCAGATTTATGATTTAGATTTAGATATAAGATTTAGATTTAGATATAAAATGTAGATTTAGATTTAGGATTCAAATTTAACATATAATTCTAGTTTTATATATGTGAAAAAGTGACGTGAAAATTGCAGTGCATTTTGGAGGGGTGTTTATTTGCTAAATCCGGTAAAAATGAAGCAAAGCTCGAGCTAAATCTGGTGAAGCGAAGCACGTTTTTGAGCAGCAAAAGTTTACAAACGGCACCCCATACACGTGGTGCTGCTCTTGTAAAATAGGGGAAGCATCAAAATAGGGGAAGAATTAATTTATTTTCTAATTCATTGGATTTAGGTTTCGATTTATTTCCAAGAAGTTTGTTGCAGAGAGGGAAGAGCCCACTTTCCTTCCAACACTTTCTACGGTGTTGGAAGAGAAACCTTCCAACACAGTTATTTTTCTTTTAAAATGGTGACACTATAGAAATAGGCGCTTCTAGAAGAAGTTAATGCGGTTTTGTTTATCTGAGAGTCTGTCATGCCATGCAAGATGTTAGACTTCGTCAAACGCCATTTGCGTTCTAGTTTTCTGCAGCTTGGTTGGACGTGCGAGTGTCTTCATTGAATCATGGCGCTGGTGTTCAGTATCCCACCCTTCCAATCGCGTGCATTCGACACATCCCTGCTTCTCTGTTCTGCAATGCACAACATAAACATTTTTTTTCACTTCTGTTTGTCTTGTTCCTGTTTGTGTGTGTGTGTATGAAATATGAAACAGTTCCTGTTTCATATTAGATTACAGTAAATCAATGTGTATTTATGTCAAAGTGAAAAAGGGATTCAGTTAACTACTACAGATGTTGTGAATTTGACAAACAAACAAAGTATGCTGCCAAGACACAAATTAAGTTGGAAGTGGGGAAAGTGCTTCAAGAAGTCTCTGCCCATCTAGGGTCAGAAATCTAGAAAGAAATATAATATAATCAACATCCAGATGTTCGTGCTCAGGGCTGCAGCTGGGTATGACTGTGAATACATTAGGGACAGCACCACTAGAGGGCGGTGATTCTCTTTCCTTCGGTAGGCATCTAAACGCACTTACAGACAAATCTACAAGCAGCCTGCCCGAGTTAAAGCAGAGTATTTTCGCCACCATTTGCCCATGAACAAAATAAATTCACATGGACATGTACACTTACCTTGTATCTCCCTCCCAGTGTTTATCCCATTTACAAATGTTCCTGTTCTTCAATCGGCACTAAGTCTAACACTTTTTTTTACGTTGGAGTAGGATATCATAATAATATATGGGCCATGCTTTTTGTAATCATAATAGTTATTTTACCCTAAGGATATAATTTTACCTTGAGCAAAACAAAAAACAGCTCCTCCAATATCTATGTTAATTACTTTGGATTATGTCTGTTCACTGTCTGTTTATCTCACTGTCTCTCAAGACCTCTGCACCAGTTGAAGATTATCATTTTAGTAAGATACAGATATAACTGTCTTATCCAAAGGGGATTTCAATATCAGCCAATCTCATTGTGTATTTATATACTTCCCAATTAGTGTCTGGCACAAGGCTCATAGATTATCGTTGTTATCTTGTGGCCTTAACCTGTACAACATGTACATGTAATGAAAGCACACACCCAAAAAACGAAGACAAACGAACGACTCAGTCTCTTTGATTTGCTGACTATAACGTAATACTTTCCATGGATAAGTGATTGTGTGACTGTGTGTGTGTATAAAGCGGTGTGTGTAAGAGACTTAGAGGCCAGATTAAGACAGAGACGGCTCTTTCAGCAGGAAACAATGGACCATTTCTGTAGTCATAATAAGCATTAGGCCTCTGATTGAAACAGCAGCACGTAGTCCCTAGCTGGGAGAGACTTTCCCAGAAATGAAGAACTCCACCACACACACCTTCACTAATTATTAAAATTAGGGCTGCAACTAAAGATTATTTTCATTGTTGATCAAAGTATACATTTTCTTTTATTTAACCAATTATCTATACAATTACTTAAATTACTGTTTATGGAATTGGCTCTGAGATGAGAAACTCCCCCACACCAATTGATTAACCTATGGATTCTAATAAACCAATTGTTGTCTTGTCTATAAAATACCGTAATAATG
>OOFG01107070.1:0-16368 GCA_900323295.1 Molva molva | reverse complement strand
TGTGCTGATTACGATACAGCGCTACCACATCAGCGATGCCTCATTTGCAGTTACAAATTACAGAAATCCACAGAGTGCAACGCTTGTTTGAAAATAGTGTTTTCCATGAAGACACCTGTTAGAGTTCTGTCGAGAGCTGGAGGCGGCGCGACATTTGACGGAGGCGGCCGCCTCGTAATTCTCTGCAGGAAAAACCCTGAAGACATGCAACGTTGATGTGTTATTGCCACAAATAACACAGGCACGAACTTGTTCCGCCATGTTAGCAACTTGCTGTTAGCTCCTACCTGCCGAGATGGGCTCTGCTATCTCCTGGCCGCAAAATCAATACTGTCTTCCTGCGGGCGGTCGCAAGCCAAGGTGGGCGAGGCCATGAATACTAATTTACCAAATTACGTCAGTTCGTAGGGCTTTTTCTGATTCACTCGTTTATCCGTCTATTTTCTTCCATTGGCTAATGCAGGCAATGGGGTTATAAGAACATTTTCACGTGCAGCATGCATATGCAACTCAGAGTGACCTATCGTATTTCAAAAGGAGCAAGTACTTAACTGTTTCTCGGGGAATGACACCAAACTATATTTTTGTATAATTTGTTTTTAAATACCATAATCATGTGTGTCATACTCTTTTCTGGTGGACTGCACCTGCCTCTGTATCAGCCCATTGGACTGATTGGACATGTTTCGTGTCAAGCACATGCTCACATACAACGTTATGATATGGATCCACCGCAGATGCGTGAATGGAATACTTCTCAATGATGGAAAAGCGTAGGGAGGGAGGGGGCATTTTTGGGTTGTTTATATTCTAATTCTTGTGCTCTTCTCTCTCTCTTTACAACCCTCAAATCTTACCTAAAGCTCCTTTAAACGTCGTCCCTAAGGCATTTGAGAAAAAATGAACATCTCAGCAATGGCAAGATCTCTCGCCTGGTGCATGGGCATAAGAGGTCTTCTCTACTTCATCTAACCATGTGATCAGCCAACAAAACAGGCCGATACACACAGACAGCCAGCTAACAGGCCGATACACACAGACAGCCAGCTAACAGGCCGATACACACAGACAGCCAGCTAACAGGCCGATACACACAGACAGCCAGCTAACAGGCCGATACACACAGACAGCCAGCTAACAGGCCGATACACACAGACAGCCAGCTAACAGGCCGATACACACAGACAGCCAGCTAACAGAGACGCAAGGTTTTTGCACGTGTAAAAAACCTAGAACACAATTTATATTAAAGAAAATTATAGCCTTATAAGGGACGATCACTTCAAAATGTGAACCTTTTAGTGCGGGTTGTTAGTTTTTCTTAAGTGCCAAAATCAACAAAAATGCGGTGAGGTGGCAGGGAATTATTGAGGTGAGTCACAGGGCCACTTGACTGGTACAGATGGGAGATGCATGACCTCTGTGACCTAACTACTGAACTACACTTATGCCATTACAAAAAGTAGAAACACTCAGACTGTCCGGTCTAATAAGCACCGTTTTCCTTTGACTCTTGAGCACACATGCATATAACCCTTTTTTTCAACAATATTTGTACTGCCATTATACTGTAGCATATCATACATATTATTTTACATTTCTACTTTGCATGCAAGTAAAAACCGTATCAGACAATCGGTCAAATATCATTCATCACAAGGTAACATATCATTCGTCCAGGTAACACTAATGTACCTGGACATATCAGTCAAGAGATGAACAGTTACAAAGATTTAAAGTGAGGCAGCTCCCTCTTCTGGCGAAACAGAGACAATTGAAGACAATATTAAAACCTAACTGAATTGTTTTAATTGTTATAATGTGTTGATTGTTGACCGCACTGTAGTTCGATTCCTTTAAGTCCTCACCTGCTCACATCAATAATCTATTTAGTCTGACCTAAGACAGCCAAGCACCATGAATCAGATTGATCCTATATAGCCATTATTTTGCATGAAAAACTTGCTTTTGTAAGAATCTCACCTCTTCTATCATGGTGTCCATGGCGGCAGATAGTTCAACTTCAGTGGAGTTGCTGGCCACCATGTTCCTCAGTCTTAGACAGTATTCCCTCAGCTGAAACGGTGCAAAACAACAGTCAGAGATGGTTCCCCGCAAGGCTGACACCCTGACCTTGGGGTCTCGCCCAAGCTTCCGGTTGAGCGGTTAAGGAATGCTGTGCGTGGACGGACCTTGTTGTTGAGGATGTCGTTCATTCTGCGTGAGGCCTCGGAAGTGTGGGACTCTGGGAAGCATTTCTTTGGAATGACACCATATTTCTCTGCAACCGCATCAGCACAAAACAAGACTTTACGTCAAGCATCTCATTATTACCTTGTTTCAACAACTGTGCTAAACATGAAAACCTCGATAGTTGAAGTAGCTGAAGTGTGATTGAGTGTCAACTACATCTAAGACAACTTTCCCTGACACATACAGACTTCAAACAATAGGGGCCCTGTTCTGCCCGGCAACTAAAACGAGAGGTGAGAACTAACCAATGAGGTTAACCAGCATGTCCCACTGTCCTCCGTCATTGGTTGGATTGGAGAGCAGGAACTGGACCAAACGCCCGTCCACTGGCTCTTTCCTCTGGGCGGTCTCCACACAGGCCTGGAGGAAGTAGTAGCAGCGCTCCACCTTGGGGAAAGAGGAAATGTAAATGGACCATAGAACTGGTAACTACAGGAAAAGCAGAAAGTCACCTCTAGAATGTTTAATTTACACTGTCAGACCTGTGGCAGTGCAACCTATTCCTAAAGCACTCTTGTCCAGACCATCATGTTCAATTTATACAGTTTAATGTTTACAGCACACTCCTTATAAGAGACAGCATGATTTGAGGCAGTGGAATAGACACCTCTCAAAACAAAACATGTGAAAGAGGAAGTTTCATAGAGACAAAGATGAGGCCTAATGTCGTAGGTTGTGGTCAGCGCCAACCAACAGAACACAATGGTGGGTTTTAGACATATAATGGCCTTTCAGTAGTACTTCGCTGTGCGAGTACTCTTTGAGCGTAACCCAGGCGTGCATGCATACACACACAAACACAAGGATACAGGCAATCTAGTTTGTTGTTTTTCTACAAAAACAAGATAAAAAGGATTAATGAGTAATGATGAATAATACACATTTGCCTTGAGTGTAAACTATGTTATTCCTGATGATGCAAGATTATACACATTTCATAGTTTACTTTTGTAAAGACAATATGTGACAAAAACAACTTGGATTTAGGTGATTAAGGTTATTATTTTGTTGTCTCACTGATATGGCGTTTCATTGGCATGGTTAGCTACAACGCTAGCTGCAGCTTGCTTGATCTTGTGGGGCAAACAAAGAGAGGTACGGGCTGGCCAGCATATTTTTATTTGTAGAATCTATCAGTTATAGGATGTGATTTTATTGATAACATTATTGAAATATCTATCAATCCGCATTGACTACAGATATGTCCAGGTAATTTCAAGCTACAAGCTGGTTGAAATGTTACATACTGCGACTTTAAACTGCGGTAACAAAGCGTTTCCATGTGACCTTACCTTGTCCCAGAAAAAGAGATAGGACTGACTGAACTCAAACTCCTCGATGTTGAACTTTTTCATGAAGGGAAGTCTCATGACGTTAAGGCACGAGAAGATCCAACATCTCCCTGGAAATGACAGAAGAATAAATGAGACGTGTTTTCCAGCAAGGTGCCTGGGAAGATCTGTATTTGATCAGTGTTGAACACAAAATCACAGTAATGCTATGAAAGAACATCAAGCACAACAAACAATAAAATAATGATCAAACTATAAGCACCACATGAAAAAACACAATCCAGATGAAATTAGGGGGGGAAAAAGCCACAAATCATAAAGGTACTAACCATTTAAGAAATATAGTTTTTTCTATAGTTGGTGAACTACACATATTTTTCCCATACACAAAATTAAGAGCCTTCCATTGCAGTGTGTTAAATGTATGTGTTTAACAGTGAACAGAGTGTTTCACTCCAATTACTAGATGTTTGGTTAGACTCTTAGGCTGTGGAAGTCCCCATCTTATCCACAGCAACAGGCTCAAAAAATACCTTACTTAGTTTAGAGAACAGGGAATATCTTGGAATGCATACATGTTTTAATCTGATTGGCCAGCCGGCTATAAGCATGTCCTACCAGAGTTCTTCTGGTTAGTGACAGGCTTTCCCTCTGTGGGGATGGTGTGCTGGAAGATGTGCACAGTGTCCTGGACTGTCTGCCGGTGCAGACACACCTCTAGCGGGTCGATGCAGGTAGAAACATTCTGTGCTAGCAGATAGCGTGGCTCGGCACGCAGTCTCTTGATGAAGGTGGATACCTTATCTTGACTCAAACCTTGAAGGGACCAGAGTTACCGGGGACCGAGAAAGCAAAAGAGAAAAAGACAATAATTAGACTGCAGGTGGTTGGTAGTGACACAATTCAGTTCAGTCTCAAATCAGATGTATCATGGTGATACATTGCATGCAGTCTCAGGACTTCCTCTAATCAGACTAGGAGAGTTCCCGACTGACATCTATTGACATAATCTAGCCTCTGTACTTTGGCCCGTACATGATACATGGGTTTTACATGCATTCAGACAGACATCAGTAATATCTTGCATATGGCAGCTCATTGTACTACATTGCGTTTTCTTACTGAATTTGTACTTTCATGGTAATAAAAAACACATGATGCGCGTGTCTACACTGTATAGGGACCACCATGAGTTATTTCCTCCGAGCCATCATTGTCAGATATTTTATTACATGTCTATTTTGGTACAAACATTTACCCGCTAGTGTGGCGGATAGCCTTCCGAGATTTACTACCCGAATTTGGCGCTTGGCGGGTGTTCATTTCGGACCCTGTGTGTATATATAGTATATCCATAAATGTATATACATACATACAAAAAAGTATATTCTTGTTCTATCAAGTTCAAGTCAACCGATCTAACCAAATGGTAGTCCCAATTAGAAGACTATTCTTCCATTTACCATAATTTATAATGATTTGAAGGCTGATGATTTTAATTGAGATACAAGCAAATGGATGAATTGTCTGTTCAAAGGGCAGAATGATTAGAATGAGAGAATCCTATATGTTGGGCCTATAATGTCAAACTGCCTCGACTTCCTGTGAAAACATGAAGCCAAAGTGTCACCTTTGTATGAAAGCCTTAACAGTCACTTTGGGACTTCCCAGTCCTCTCTAGACTAGCCACAGAAGGCTAGCAGCTCCTCACTGGACTAGCTACAGAAGGCTAGCGGCAAGGATTGCTAGCCACAATCACTAGAAAAACAATGTTTCGAAAATAAATTAAGTATACTGGTCAAATAGTTTAATAATTGACAACCGCTTTCTACCATCCCTACCCTTGCATTAAGTGGCAAGGTGGAACATGACAGCAAGTCTCCCTAGCTAGCTGGCATGCTAAGGCTAAGGTAGCGCTAATGTGTTAGCATAGAAGCTACCTCAGCTGTCATTCATTGCCTTGAAATTCAGATTAGGCCAACTTTTACCGAATGACAATGCTTGGAACAACAGGAGGGATACCGGTACATACCAGTGTCCATGTGGTCGGAAACTGTTGAACGTTTTTATTTTCCTGGAAAGTCACCGGCTCTTTGTTTATCTCAGTCGCCGACAGCAGCGAGACTCAGAGAGTAGTATGTTCCTGCAGTGGAGGAGGCTGTCCTAGGGTTAGGCCCGCAGTCCCAGGCCCGCAGTCCCAAGCCCGCAGTTCCAGGCGCGCAGTCACAGAACCCTAGTTTTTCGTGACACTTCCTAGGGACGCAAGTTTATTTTTCCTTGGACGGCGAAAGAATCTTATGAGTAACTCAAGAATATGTTATGAAAAAGTGATGAAAAACAACACGTTACTAACCCAATAGCTAAACTCTCATCTCTGACCTAATACCTAGACGTTACCATCTAACCACCTTAAACGATCAATGTATTAATGTAACGTTAGACCTTTTCCTCAACGTAATTTGCCTCGCCATCCTAGAAAAAATAAACTAGCCTTCGCCGGCGTCTTAGTGTCTTGAAGTCCAAAGCAAAAACGAAATAACTGAAAAACGAGGGTCCTAGAACTGCGGTCTTAGGAGTGCGGTCCTAAGGCTGCAGCCTCCGGTATTGCTTGACATACCTGGACGCCGGGCGGAAACACGATATGGGGTGTTGGATATATTCTTCATGTCTACAACTTTATCACTCTCCTCTGAAATTGGTCACTTTTGATTCATGAACACTTTTGATGAAAAGTAGTTAATATGGTAAAAGTAAGAAAGTACAGCACAATAAGTGTTGGGTCCGTAAATAGGTGGGATTCCTCTATGGTAACCATTGGGTCAACGTGTTGTGAAAAGCAGTTTCTGACGTAACAATACACACATCATCACTTATTAGTAGCCTACTTTTATTATTTATTTAATGTATTTATTTGTTAGTTATTTTGTTAGTTTTGTTGATTTATTTGTGCATCTATTTGTTCATTTCTACATAATATTGAGATATGGAAAATATAGACCAACAGCAGACCAGGGAATAATATGGACAAAATAGGTCTTTAGTCACCCTAATCTGAAAAGATAGCTATGTGTGCTTGTTAAAATAGACACATTGACAAAATGTGTCAGATTTCCTCGTGGTGCGAACATATATTCTCCAACCTACCATCCCTCCTCATCGACCCCATGGTGCATTACGTTGAACATGTTTTGGTGTTTGTGGTTTTGTGGCGTCAGATAAATAGCCTATTAGTCGACAATAGCCTAATGATCAACAATTTCACCAAAACATTTACAAATACACTATTAGTCAAAAAACTGTTCACACATCGTTTTGCGAATCACATAGGCCTCCCTCTCTGAAGAAATATACGCCTACTTTTGATTTTATTCGGTCGTAAAATATGAACAACTAAAATGCACTAGGGAATTAAATTTGTGCATTTGTGACGTAGACCTATAGGCAAATAGAGACTATTCGCTTCCATCATTTTCTTATTTTAATTGTTTTGTAATAGTCTGCGTTCATGAATGAGGGAGAGGGCGGAGCTAACACATCGTTAAACCACAATGCCACTTTTGCGATTCATTTCGAAAGATACGTTGTAGTAGTCATATCATAAAATGTGATTGTAGTAGCCAGAAAGTGCATAGTATGAAATGAAATCGGCCCACAGCGACCTAAGTTTACTATTCATCTTCAATAAAAGACATGTATGGATATATCTTCTTTGGATTCAGCTGTCTCTGTACTTGTAAGTAAATATAAAGTATATCATATTACTTGAAGGTTCATTTTGGCTGCTAATACAATGAATGAATATTAATATTAATGAATGCATCTATATTACTATTAATACAAAAACGATTGTCTCAATATTACAAAAAACAAAATGTCATGAATCCAGTGATCAGTGACATGAGTGACATAAAGGATTTGAGAACTAGGCCTATGCCTTTACTATTTAATATTGAATGTCAATTAATATAGTATAACAAAATATAGCCTGCATATGTGTCTGTTAGATAATAAAAACATGTCCTTTTGTTGTATTACTTTGTCAATCACATATTGAATGGCCCATATTACATATTTTCATTTAGGTATGAGAGTATGCCTCCACTTCAACAGGACCTTTAACTGAAGTAAAGAAGTTGGTTTTCCTATTCCAGGTGTACATGCTGAAAAATGCATTCCGACTGTTTATGCAAAACGTGAAATATATCATGTTCCAATGGGCGGGGATCTCCTGTTGTCCTGTGATGTCCAACACTGTGGAAAGAACAATTGGACCTGGCTTTGGACTCAAATATCCACCCTATCCAACAAGTCGGTTACCACAGTATCCACTCTGAGACACCATCTCACAAATCAGACCCTGTCAGCCAATAAAACCCGTCTTCTTCTCCAAATCAAGAATTTAAATAAGTGTGACGAAGGTACATATGGATGCAAAGTTATATGGAAAGACGGCGGCAGTTCTGAGGGGCATCGGTCATTTGTGAACCTTACAGGTAGGATAATATTCAGCACATTGTGTGTGCTCTTGTGTGTGTGTGTGTGTGTGTGTATGTGTGCAAAGAAAAACCTGTAAGCATCTGTAAACGTGCATGCTAGTGCATTAATATGACAATAGTAGTAGCAACTTCAATCCCAAAGGCCCCTTTAGTGTCTGTATTCAAAAACACATCAACCACCACCACCCCCTTCATCATCATCTTCATCAATTGTACAGGTTCTCTTCGCTCATCTGTAGCCACAGAGAGGAGAGTGGGGCACAGGGGGCTGGTCATCGCGTCCTCCATATTTTGTGTCCTCTTTCTTCTGTTGTTGGCTCGTTGTCTGAGCTCATGGCCCAAGCCTGTTCAGACATGCGGTACTCTGGATACCTTCAGATACAATCAGGTCCCACAGCCTCTCCCCCGATGCCCGATACCACAGACAAACAATTCCCGGCTTTCTAAAGGTACCCTTGAATTCAGATATTGTGTGTTTGTGATGTCAAATTGAGCCTATGGCCCACACATCATTCACTGTGCGCATGAATGACTGGTGGGGTTACAATTATATACTGTGTATACATACAAAGATCCCATTTTTTTTGCAGTTTCCTCAAAGCCAAAGAAGCAACGAAAGACATGTAGTGAGGTGAGAGCTACCGGAAGTGGGAGAGGGGAGTATGTTCTCTTTCGTGTTCTGGCGCACTTCTAGACTATTCAACGCTTGTGTTACAGGTTGTGTATGCTGATGTCTCACATGGTGCTTTGTGTAAACCGCGAGCAGTCCAGGAGCCTAGCACGCCCACCATCTACTCCTCCCTCAGGCACATTGGTGGGCTGCAATGTGATGCTTAAGGATCCCCCTGAAGAGCGCCATCATCGGTGGTCTATGTCATGCTGTTTGGAAAAGTCTGGATCTGCCGTGTTGTGCTGGATAATATGGGGTTACTTTAATTGTGTTTTTAGTATAGTTAAATTAATCAAAAGGTTGAACTACACACTTACATAAGCTGACACATCTAGCAGATAATTTCAAGTATAGTATTAAAGTGAGTAATAACAGGTCTACCTGAATACCCATTGTAGCAGTGCCTTACTGCTACAATGGGTAGCAGTAAGTATGGTATAAGGCTGGTTTCAGTTGGTTCAAACAGGAAATGCTGGGACATTCCCATGATGGTGTGTATCAAGCACTTCAAATCAACCCTGAGGAAGGAAACTTGCTGTAAGCTCTCTCTCTGTGGTTGTATAGCTTAATTTCACTTCCACTTATTTTATATTTTTTTCACAGCTTGACGGGGGCATTTTGTAATCTTTGTTTCAGTTGTGTATTGCAATCAACAAACATTTGTATTTACTGTTGAACAGGCTATATTTGCCCACAGATTGGAATGTTTTAAAATATGTGCTTGTTATGTATAATAATTGTGTGTGATTGAATTTCTAACGCATCCCATTAAGTGAAAAACAGAACACACAAACAATATGACACAAAATACAACATTTTATTTCAGAATAAACTCTCAATGGCACATTACATAACCAAATATACATATACATTTTTTAGGCCTCTAATAAATTAATGTATATTTAATCATTTCGTTAATATCTTTCATTAGCATACTCTGCAGTTACATTTATTTTACATGACATCAATGCAACAAAAGGCATAACTGAATAAATTAAGCATATACAGAGAGAAGGCTGTGTAGGCAATACCCGCTACAATGATAAAGACATAGAACTCGTTATTCACCAATTGCTGCTATTCTCACCTGCTGTTCAAAATTGTAACCTCTACTGTGGGCAATAATAAAACAAAGAGGTGTTCAGTGTGTATAGATCTACACACAAACAGCCTTGCTATCTGGGACTGTTGCTAGAGTGTTACTAAGGAAAGGAAAGTTCCCTGAACCTGCACTTCCTAGCCAGCAGCCTTTAAAACCATTTCCTTTAAAATGACACTCGTACTTCCCTGAGGGAGGAAGCGATTAACCCTCTCTGAAAGAAACAGTGGATCATTTCACAATTATTGTAGCCTGCACAGGCATCTGTTTTTCCCAAATTCATTTTTGAGTTTTGTTATTTGGTCAAATTAGAAAAAGAGCTTTTCCCTTCCTTTGCTGCTTGTGCTTGCACTGTTTATTTTACACCTCTCAGGGTTAAACAAGATTGCATTCGAGAGCTATTCACTATTCTGCTGAGCTTAGCTTAAAACTCACAAAGCGTTAATATGCATGATCCTATGTGCTTCTGATAAAGTTCCAAAGTCCCGTGTTTTAGACAGATGTTCAATATTGTCGAAAACCATAGAATGCCACATCAAGTTCAACTCTCCCACGTGGTGGGTCAAGTAGAACTGCAAAGATTACACCAAACATTAACACAAATACAAGTACGTATAGCTGCATTTGGGATGTATTGTCATAACATGGTTTCAGAAGGTGCAACAAGTATCTGCAGCATATTTGGTGCTAAACTCTCATAAGTACTACGACCAGGTCCAAATGTACCTCTACTTCCTAAATGAGAAGCAAAAGAGGGAGGAAAGAAGGGAGAGAGAGATGACATCAATGCCGAAAGTGTGTTTTTAAATAGATTGTAAGGCGCAACTTTGGCTAAAATAAGGTTATGGCACAATAGGACGGAATTGTCTCGATTTAAGATCGCTATTGATTTGATGAGCACTAATAGACTTCCTCCTTCCTAAAGAATCTTGATGAAAGGGTACTTCGATAATGTTGCACAAGCAATAAGTGCATTTTAGCACGGCTTGAGTGTGAGGTTCACTGTGCTTATGACGTCACAAACAGAACCGGACCACTTGACCGGGCTCACGAAGAGCCAAACGTCTTCAGATAGGCCAGGGAAAAGGGGTAGGGATATGGGAAGAAGCGCTGGCTCTATGCAGTATGCTACAGTGTGTGTGCGTGTGTTTGTGTAGATCATGTATGGTATGTGTACTGTATGTGTGTTATAACAGCAAGTATGTGTGTTATTTATGTCATTGTTTTGGGATTTTTTTATATTGGGATTCTTTCTGATATACCATTACAGGGAGACAAAGGAAAAAAGTCGATTGTTCTGGTGTTTGTTAGTTGATAGAGCATTTGTAATTTGTATAAATTAATCCACATTCAACACGACAAGTAACAGTTCAGCCATAGTCTCTCCTTAATCCATCCGTAAGTCTCCTGTTTGCGTACCTCTAAGCTACACAGTCCTGCCCATTCCGCACTCACAGTATATGAATGGCTTGTATGTATGTGTGAACGATGACAGTGTTATTGGCAACTGAAAAGCAGCCTGTGGCAATACCATCAGTCAGGCATTGACATTGATATCTGTTGCTAAGGATAAAAGCGACGCTTGCGCTCCTGTTTGTCTTGAATATACTCTCACAGTATTCATCAGCAGACCCCCTGTGTACAGACAGTACGGCCGTCTCTCAGAGTGAGGCTGCTTGACTTAGTGAAGTGCGTTTACAGTGGGCTTATACAGTCATCTGTGGTACTTTTTTTGATGAACGCTACGAAAGCTCCTTCAGCCTTGTTGTTTCCCATGTTGAGAGACAGTCTGTAGTTCCCCTTCATTGGTCTAATCGGACTAAAAAAGAATAGCAACAGGAAGGAAGGACAGAAAGGTTAGGCAGCGGTACTCAAAAGTAAGAGTGGCATTATGTTCAATTTAGAGAAGTGTAACCTAATCAAAATCAAAATACTAGCAAAATTTCTCTCTCAAGATATTGTACAAGATCTCCACATCCCAGTTAAAATGCTTTACATCTAAGGTCTGGGTAACATTGCGAACACAGCTTTGCCTGAGGAAAACTGTACAGCTGAACTAAAGGCATTAGCAGAACTCACCGCTGAGGAGTGGCTCAGTTTGTCAAATCGAAACTTCAAATTTGACCTGGGAGACGTCTTACTTTTCACATCTGTAAAAACAAGAGCGATGCGAGAAATATAATCAATATAATCAATTGCTAAAAAAAGGTCCAGTGTATGTGTGTGTGTGTGTTTGTGTGTGCGTAACCACGCGTGCAATCTGTGTGTTTTCAAGTGCTCCTGGTTCGAGTTTGAGTTTGAGTTGAGGTTGTGGTTGTGTTCATGTGCTTGCATATATGTACATGTTTGCATGTGTGCATATGCTTGCGTGTGAGAATATGTGTGTGTTCATGGGCTGGTGTGCGCGTGTGTGTGTATGTGTGTGTCTGTGTTCATGTGCTTGCATGTTTGTTCATGGGCTTGCACGTGCCCCCGGGACTATTTCCACAACACCTGTGGGACTGCGGCACATGATGACCGGGGTGCTGGTTCCTTGGCTGTCTGTGCTGAGGGAGGGGCTGAAGACCAGGGAGGAGGCCATGGAGGCATGGCTGGCCTTGGAGAGAGCAGGAAGCAGGAGAGCAGGGGAAACACCGAGCAGGAAGAGATAAACCAGAGGGGAGGAGGCATCATATGATAACGATACTAACGAGTAACCGTTTTTTGTGGGTTTGCTTTCAAGTAAAGGAGAAGAAGGAGAAAAAAACTACTTTGATCACGAGAGCTAATCATAAAAGTGGAAATTAAAGAATTTCTTAGTCGATGGGCATGGCTAAGAAGGTAATTATTCGTATTCATTCTGAACAGTATGACATGATGTACATCCCTCTCATTTCTCTGCATCCTGAGGGATATTTATATCATATGCTGCAGCGGTGTACACAGCTAAACATGAGGAACCAACATGGTGTCTGAACATTAGCCAACAGGGACATGCAGGGGGCAGGAGTTTTAATCATGGGCCCGCCCTGATGTATAGCACTCTGTCAGCTGTTATCACGTCTGGGTAATTACAGCCCATGAAATACATGAAGGCTGTGACACCTGAGTCTCTGATTACAACAAACACACGCTCAATTAAGAATGTGTTAACGCACCCCAGGGAGCTCCTCACACTCTTAATGAGGAGGAAATTCCTTTACATAAATGTGTCTTGTTCCAGATCTCCCTTAGAGCCTGTGCTTCAATCACAGGTGTTATTTTGCAAGGTTTATTTCTGGCTACCCAATACCACTGTTTCAAAATTGTTTGGTCTTTCTCATTTTGATGCGGTGTGTATAACAAATCGTAAATAAGCCAATTCTACAACTACAATTATTGACATGACTATATAATACCTAGATCATCATCATCATCATCATCATCATCATCATCATCATCATCATCATCATCATCATCAACACACCACCACCACCATCATCATCACCTCCATCATCATCATCATCATCATTATCACCACCCCTACCACCACTATCAACATCATCATCATCACCACCACCACCATCACTACCACCACCACTACTACCACCACAACCACCACCATCATTTCATGTGTATTGTGCACTACTGACTATGTCCAGCTCCTCCAGGGCTTCCGTCTCCGCGGTGGTGCTGCTGAAGCTGCTGGTGCTGGAGGAGGAGCGGGAGATGTTGGGCCTGCTACCTGTGCTTCCACTCAGGCTGCTGCACTCCTTCTGCTTCACAAAGGGCCTGCGGACATCATAACCCACATCCAGGGGGCAGTAACACTTCAGTCTACAGTTTTCTTTATTAAGCTGTACCTGAGTACTGTGTTTTAAAGTCAGAGTGTTACAGGTTTTGAAGTCAGAATGACATATAATAAAAATGATAAAATTAAAGTGATCTTAATACAAACAGACCGTGTGTGATTTGTCTATGTAGATTGTATACACAAAAAAATAAGGACAGGCATTCACATTTAAATGTAATGTACACTAAAATGGGATTCATTCTGACAGCACCTCTCTTTGTTGGGGCAGATCTCAGGTGAGCTGGGATTGGAAGACGTCTCCGACTTCACTTCCTGTGACAGCGAGCAGCCCTCAGGGTGCTTCTGGTCACTGTGGATATCGTTAGGGGAAGACAAACAACAACAACAACAAATATTTAAATTAGACAACATTAAAAAAAAACTGTGGATGTTGTCTAGCATATTATAGCAATTATAGCATAGTCATTGTCATAAAATATTCCATCTTTCTGTATCAAAGCAAAGCTGAAAACCTATCTCTACAGTCTTTCGTTTGGCAGCTAGGGGGCCCAAACAATGTTGATGCCAGGACTGATGCTGAATGTGTGGATGAAGTGTGTCGGTGTCTGTCGCATTTTGTGGATGTTTCTGATTGTATCGATGTGTGTTTTGTGTTTGTGTAGTCACTAAATTAGCAGTTGTCAACATCTTTTGTATGCACTTTCCCCTCTAATTCACTATTTCCGTCTATTTTAGTGTGCTGCGGTGACTGCGACTGGATGCCGGGTATATCGCAGTGATTACAACTGAACGCCTGGACTCTCCTTACGGTTAACCAGCCAGCACCCCACCACCATAGACAACACTTTTTTAACTAAGTGATTTACAATGTTTTGCCTGTATGTATGTATGTATGTCATTTATGGCACCCATTGCACTCCGGACCATCCCTGGAAGGAGGGATCCCCACTCTGCGTTCCTTCTCAAGATTTCTTCCATGCTGATTAAGGGAGTTTTTTCTTGCCCTCTGGGGGGCTAGGGTCAGGGGGGTGTCATAAATATATGACCTGTTAAGCCCTTTGAGACTGTAACTGTGATTAAGGGCTATACAAAAATAAAAAATAAAAAATTGAATTGAATATGGTGTGTTATTGGTGTCCAGGTGTCTTAAGACTGAACACACATGGTGAATATGGTGTATTATTGGTGTCCAGGTGTCTTAAGACTGAACACATGTGGTGAATATGGTGTATTATTGGGTTCTTAAGACTGAACACACGGTGAATATGGTGTATTATTGGTGTCCAGGTGTCTTAAGACTGAACACACATGGTGAATATGGTGTATTATTGGTGTCCAGGTGTCTTAAGACTGAACACACATGGTGAATATGGTGTATTATTGGTGTCCAGGTGTCTTAAGACTGAACACATGGTGAATATGGTGTATTATTGGTGTCCAGGTGTCTTAAGACTGAACACACATGGTGAATATGGTGTATTATTGGTGTCCAGGTGTCTTAATACTGAACACATGGTGAATATGGTGTATTATTGGTGTCCAGGTTTCTGCCAAGGTTCTGGAGACGGTAGTGTTTGGTGCATACTACAACGTCATCATCAACCTCAAAGACATCAGCGACCACACCTTCAAAACCGCCGTGAGTGCTTCCGGTTAGACTGCAGGTTTGAGTCCAGCGCTGGCCTGCTTCCTGTTTGTGAAGCTCAGAGGCGCCTCCTGTACAAATTGGAAAATCAATGTGAATGTTGACTCCATCCACCCTCATGAGGGTGGAGCCTCTCCATCCACCCTCATGAGGGTGGAGCCTCTTTGATAGGCCAGACTGTGTGTTTAAGGTGTTAAACATGACATCATAGTTCACTGTCATGACTGAGTAAACCTTGAATATATGGTATTAGATAAGAAATAGGAGGACTTTGGTTTAGACTTCAGGTATTAGACTAGATTAGATTGATAAGAGATTAGATTAGAGAGAATACTAGATTATAGTAGAGACGATATTAGAGATACATTTAGATATTAGATTACATTAGACTAGATTATAGACTACATTAGATATAAGAGACTAGATCAAATATTAGGGATTAGATAATAGATTAGATTAGAGATTCGAGACTAGATAAAATACTAGATACAATTAGAGATTCGATTATATGATAGATTGGATAAGGGATTCGATACCAGAACAGATTAGGGACTAGATTTGATACTAGGTTATATTAGTGACTAGATTATATACTAGATTAGATATTAGAACAGAGACTAGATTAGATACTAGATTAGGGACTCGATTTTAGATTTGATTTGACACTAGATTAGGTCAGATAGACAGTAAATAATGTTGTGTGTTGGTTCTGCAGACCCAGAAGAGAGTGTTGGAGTTGCTCCAGCAGGCCAAGGAGAAATGTTTTGCTCTACTGGACCACGCCGAGAACAGAACCTCCAAGCCTAGAACAGGACCTCAGTTCTAGTGCCTCACCCCTTCAACCCTAAACCTAGAACCTAGAACCTCACTTCTGGTTCCTCGCCCCTTCAACCCTAAACCTAGAGTTTAGATCGTCAATTCTAGTCTAGAACCTTAGCCTTAACCCTAGAACCTTAACCTTAACCCTACAGCCGTAATCCGAGAACCCCTAGAACTCTAACCCTAGAACATATTCAAACCAGAAGCCTAGAACATTAATCGGTAGAACCGTTCCGTTCTTCCGTACCTTCCAGTCCACCTTCACCCAGGAGGACCTCCTCCCTGGGTTTGGGTTATGGGCGGTTAGTGCCTCAGCGTCTCT
>OOFG01107068.1:0-14256 GCA_900323295.1 Molva molva | reverse complement strand
CGTGTCTGAAGACAGTGTGATGGTGGCGCTGTTGTTAGCTAGCAGCGCACGGCTAACAACCTGCGTCCAAAAGAAAAACGCTCAGGCGTAAACATAATTCCTACCTTTCAACACCACCACCTCGGCGTTGGCTGCAACCTCTTTGTCCGGTTTGAAGCTGGTAGTTGGCTCATCTCCTTCGAACAGCTGGTTCACTTCCCCCTGGATGTCTGAGGCGCTCCGGTCGCCGTCGCTCTTGGAAACCGTAAACCTTTGGCTCATGGTGTACCAACCGGCACCGCGCCGCGGGTGGACAAGAGACGGGTATCCTTTTTGACTACCTGGGCTTTGCCTCGGTAAAGGAATGCTTCCACTGAATGGTGAACGACGTCAAGGATTAGGACAAGGGAAAGAGCGGATTTCACTTTTGCAATGCACCTGTTCCTTCGACGTATTTGGCAAGTTTTGTTCCGAATACTACGTCTTGGAAAAACTGCGGCTTTTTGTTCAATGATGTGATACGGAGTGATCCATAGCATCAACCGGTGTCTCTATTAGTGATGGGTGCGTCTCCGGGTCCTAAAGCCGTAGCGTTTATAATCCCTGTATTTCACCGGTTAGAAAGGTTTGCTGACTACTAACCCTAAACCTATAGCATACTAAGGTAACGTTATGATACTTTTGTTATACCATTGCAGAGTCACCGTTTTGTTTGTATTCTTGAGTCAATGACACACATCAACATACACACTTGCATGGACTATTTAGTTTTATATTATAGCCTACCGTAAAATCTGATTGATTCGTTTAAGAGCCATAATATATTTGGGTTGTTTCAGACGGACCGCTACAGACACAAAACCAAATAGCTTGTTGAAATATGACCGATTCTTTCAGATTAGTCTTGGTCTAAAGACATTGGACAATGTTTCGCACTATTAGATCGCTGATATTGTAGCGAGCGGCAAGGGAATAACCAGACGTGTGCCTAGTTTATCACAACTCCCGTGCCCCGTACACCTCACTACTACGAGAGTTGCCTTTATTTGAACAGACATGGGACAATGGACAATATATCCCACGGACATAAGTGCCTCTGTCCTGACCCCCCAGCCGACCCCACCTGTCACTGAGGTGCAACCCCCACATCAAACACACTCACAATTACAAAGGTGAACAAGAACCAGGAGGGCGCTATAAGTCCAAATAGTTTCAAGCCTGAAACATCCCAGGAGCCCTTGCGGCAACCCGGTACATGGGCGATCAAGGCTGTGATCGCCACACAGCCCCCACCTGAGGGGTCAGTTTCCTGTCCCGTCCTTCCTCCGGACGGGACAGTACACCCACACCTTCTCCCTGGGTGTGAATGCCTTTCCCCGGAAGTGTGTGTAGTAGGCTCTCTTCTGCCTAACCCCAGAGTTAGCCTGAGCCTGGCGGGTGTAGTCGTGGACCACCTGGGGGTGATCCCTCATTCTATGAAAGTAGTCCATCGTGGTCCCCCCAGCGATCTCAGGCTCGGGCGGGGCCCCAAACACCAAGTCCACCGGTGTCCGGAGCTCCCGCCCAAACATGAGGGCAGCAGGCGTGCAGTGGCTGGACTCCTGCACGGCAGTCCGGTAGGACCAGGGGCAGGTGGCGGTCCCAGTCCCACTGGTGCTGGCTGGTGAGGATGGCGAGCTGGGTGGCCAGGCCAAATAGCTTCTTCTTCTACACATAGAGTGGTCAACAGAACACCATTTACAGATTGATGGGTTTGATAAGTCAGACCCTAGAAGCATGGCCTCTTTGCCATTCCGCCCAGGCCAAGACAGACCGAAGGGTTACCTGGGTAACGCCCATTTCCAATATAAACTGAATTCTTACCTGTGTTTGAGAGATGCTTCATGAACCACCTCCAGAGTGCAAGCTCGTTTACCTTGTGTCTCTGAATAAACCACGTGTTGAACATTTACCACTCTCCGAGTCATACCTAGTACGAAACAACCACAGAAGATTAAAAACTATGTTTATCAATTGGCGAGCCAGCCAGGGGGACCGGGATCCAAACAACTCAACTTGGCGAGCCGTGTTTTCTCAGTCAACAGCCGCGGCATAGGTAAGCAGAGCCTTTTAAAATCTGTTGTAGTGTTGACTGAGTTGTACATGGTAAGCCTTTTGTTTCTATGATCCATTCTCCTAAAATAACCTGGCGTGTGGTATAATACGTGTTATCGTGTGACGGAGTGATAAAGTCAAGGACAGTTGTTTATAAAAGGATTTTAGCCCTCGGACGTTCGAGTGACGACTGAACAGTTCACTGGCGTTTACGTTAGTCCATTCAATAAAGTAATAGACAGATTTAACCATGTGCTAGGATTACTTGTCTATATGAATAAAGGGACTATTTGCCTATGGGCCACCAGTATAGATAAGTCCAGTAAAGGCATAAAGGCAGCGCCCACAGGCTCGTCATACA
Organism: Molva molva; assembly: GCA_900323295.1. Taxonomy (NCBI): domain Eukaryota; kingdom Metazoa; phylum Chordata; class Actinopteri; order Gadiformes; family Lotidae; genus Molva; species Molva molva. The sequence goes on along the minus strand of OOFG01107068.1, from coordinate 11,822 downwards.
GATGGGGTCCATAAAGTCTATTCACTAAACTAATGGACAGAGTTAACCATGTGCTAGGATTACACGTTTAGTTGAATAAAGAGACTACCCTACAAACTAATACTCGAGATCTCACTGATCCTCTAGGATTACTCGTTCTTAGGGACAAAGGGCGACCCTCGTACGTTCGTGGGGGAGTGAGGGGGCATAATAACGACATAAAAGCGTGTTCACTCAATATACCAATCCGAGGGGGAAGGTGATCAAACCCGTGGGATCAGCGTTCGTAGGGGCCAGGACCATTTACCCTAGGAGGAAATTTAAGCGATGACTGAACGGTCCTCTGTTGTTTACCAGCAGGCCATTCAATAGACTAATAGACAGAGTTAACCATGTGCTAGGATTACTTGTCTATATGAATAAAGGGACTATTTGTCTATGGTCAACCAGTATAGATAAGTCCATTAAAGGCGTAAAGGCAGCGCTCACAGGCTCGTCATACATATGGTTATCCATAAAGTATATTCGCTAAACTAATAGACAGAGTTAACCATGTGCTAGGATTACTTGTTTATTTGAATAAAGACTAGGCCTATATGTCCACTGTATTTATGAATATGCAATAAAAACAGTTGTAGCATGAAGCTAGAAATGATCGAATGTGCAACGCACCAACCTAGGAGTAAACGTAAAATTGGTACCATCATTTGATAAAAAGTGCTACAAATTGTGTGTGTATCCCCGGGAACTTAACTGTTTGTCTGTCTGATTTATCTGTTGATTTGTTGAAATTTGTATTTTTTTGTTGCTTTTTGCATCTATTGTTCTATCTCTCTCTTTCCCGCTCTTATTTCCCCCTCTCACTTTCCCCCACCTCTCTCACCCCTTCCCCCTTTTACTCCCCTTTCACACTCCATCTCTACTTTTCTCTCTCTCCCTCTCTTGTTCTCTCTCTCTCTCTCTCTCTCTCTCGTTCTCTCGTTCTCTCGTTCTCTCTCTCTTGTTCTCTTGCTCTCCTCCCCTTACTCCCGCATTCCCCCTATTACAATCCATCTCTATCTGACCCTCTCTAAAAGTAGTATAACTCACTTTAAAAAAAGGAGGCCAAACCTCTTCTGTTGTCATTCTAGCTGACGCTTTCTTTAGCATACCCATAGGAAAAATGTAAACAGTTATCTGCCCTACCGCTCGTCCACAGAAGTCCAGGGGTCAACCAGTGCTGGGGACTCTTTATAAGAGTTCAGGGAAACTCACCAAACTGAGGAAATGGGACCCGTCCTAAAGGACCCTGAGGGAGTGCAGTAGTTAATACACTGTCTAACAAACCTGACGTAGCTTAACTACAATCAACAGGTTCTACTTAAAGGTCTAGAAATATAGTATATGTGTTTAGAGCTGGATTGTTGGGCCTGTCCGTCTATCTGTTTGTGTGTTTTATGCATATTGCCGCGAGTGTACTAGACACTGGTTGGGGTCTGAGCACCCATAATCGAAAACTGGGGTGCTGGACATACCCATTAACGCAATGATTGTTTTATATAGACAGGGAATGTAATTAGTAAAATGCCAAAACAAAACCATACTTCCTGAGGGACAACTGGAGTGGTGGACATTATAGTGAAGGTTGTAGTGTGTCTTTGTGTGTGTGGGCCTGTCTTCTTGTGCCAAGGAGATGGGGGAGGTTGCTCCATGCTTTTTATGATTTGCAGAATACACAGAGCACTGTCTCTGACCCCCACTTCTAGTTGATCGAACAATTTATGTGGATTCACCTTCATCTGTTCTCCTCCTCCCTGCCAGACCTCTGTCTCTAACCCCCTACTGTTCTCAAGGATTTGATCAAGGTAGCAACCGAGGGGTTGGTTTTAGCATCAAATGGCCCTTCTTCTGTCAACAGATCCCTCACAGACCAGGTCTGGGTGCCAATCTTACCCAGGTATCACACCCCGCCAATTGTTTAGCCTAGAGAGGGTGTGGGCGGTTTGTGATTGGCTCCTATGTCCGGGATGCAGCTCTGTTGTCAACACTGTCATTAAGGTTACCTCTAGTTATTTTAGTAATAACTTTGTATATTTGGATGTTTGTTCTTTTCGTGCCTACAGACATTAGGAGGAAATCACCTAAAGGTGCTTGTCCAACTTGGACAGTGTAAGCCTAGCGGCCCCTGCATGTCAGTTGTCGAGTGAAGAATTTCCCTTCCCCTGTCATTCCCCCCCCTATAGTGATCTCAAGCTTCTCCTTAGTGTCTGACAAGAGGCAGACTGACTGGGTTTTAGTTTCATTTGTCACCTTGGTGAACACAGGATAAAGCTCATCTGTGTTTCATTGAAAGATACGTTTACACACATTATACGTTATTATATATGTTATTTTTACTTTTTTGGCTAAATTATTACTTAATTTCTCTTCAGGAAGTTGCAGTATAGACAGTGAAGAACACCTCCTACTGACCAGCTTTGAATCATATCCAGCACTCACGCACATAGCAACAGCGCTGTACCCAGAACTGTCTACGAAGTTAAAATACAGCATATACATTCACACAGAGAAGCACCCAGCTCTATAATGGGGAACGGTTTATCTCAGTGTAGACAGCGAGACATGACCACACCCCTAGCCCAGCTAACCAACCTATGAACACCCTCATTTTGGAGGCACAATGGTCTAGACCATTGTGCAAGGGGGGGAAGTACTAACGGGAATTTCGCAAAATGTGTGGTCTCCATACCTGTCACCAACAGTTATTGACATTGACAATGATGAACACAGGTACTAAAGACACAGGATTTAAGCCGCCTCCAAATTCCATTACTCATCTCCAAAATCCATTGGAGTGGAAAACTTTGGCAAAAAAACTACAAGTCAAAGAACATGGGCAAGATCAACCTGACATCAAAATCAGACAACAGGCTTGTGAAAAAGGTTATGTATAACTCTAGTTCTCTGATTGTAGGCATAGCCGTCTAGGCTTTGCCTTATTGGCTTGTCCTGTGCGTGCACTGAAAATTTCAGCAATGCACCAATCAACGTGGGCACCGCCCACATTCCCCACAGCACCGTGTATATAACGCGGCGCACAGCAGCATTCGTCCCCCACGCTATTCTTTCAGCAATTGGAGGGTACAGCAGGTGGGAAACTAGACGGTTACGCCTACAATCATAGAACTAGAGTTATAATAACATAACTATCGTTCTAGTTCATGTAGGCTACGCCATCTAGGCTTCACCTTATGGGCTAAGGTGAAGCTGCGAGCGGAGCCTGATCACTGTACTCCTGCTGGACCCAAGTCACAAAGATCTAAGTCACAGAGCACATCAGACTCAATAAGCAGACAGCAGAGATAGGCTTAATCGGAGAGCAACGTTATGAATCGTAACAGCTCCGAGAGACAAGCCTATATCCAAGCCGTAGAAGGGGCCCCCGACTCCAACACAGAGTGGAGCCCCTGGACATGTCTCACATGTAAAAACAGATAAAAAAGTGCCGGGGGAAGACCATGACGCAACCGCGCAATTATCCTCCACCGAAACACCCTTGAGTAGAGCCGTCGAAGCGGTCACACCCCGTGAAGAGCGGGGTGTAGCGGCCCTTGGCACACACAAACAACTGTTGTGGCACAGGGCGTGTTTGTTGGATACATTGTGCTTTTTTAACGTTTCAATTCAGAACGTCGATGCTCCGACAGCAAAAGCACTTTTCCCAGCCATGCTTTGGCCGCACTCTTTGCAATAAATGTGATGCATAATGTTGGCCGTTTTATCATACCTGAGCCACGGAAATTGGACAAGCCGTTCTTTGCGAAAGGCATATAGTTTGGCCTTTTTGTATGTGGTAGGCTCTGGCTCTGGCTCTGAGTCAGATCCATCTCCGCCGATGTTGGGTAAGGATTAGGCATTTTACCGGGGACAGGGGAGACAGGTGGTGGAGCAGTTACCTCCGCCGATGATGTCGGGCTGGGCCTTTCAGGGCCGGGGACAGGTGTAACGGGCACCACAGCATTTTTCTTGACGAAAAAACAATCAGTAGTTCTCATTTTAAGAAGTGTTTAAGGTTGTGATGTCGCTCGAGGAGGGGTACAGGGCGCGGTTTCACACATGCCTTATTTTTTTCCCCCACCGGCATTCAGCGAATAAGAATATCAGGCTCAGAGCCAATCAGAGGCAGAGTAGGGTCTTCGCAGAATGCGGGAAGAAGAAAAAAGAAAAAAGAATGCTACACACACAGAGACAGACCTGCTAAATGTCAGGCGGACCGGTGCGACCAATGAAAATGTTCATTGGTCGCACTTGACAGATTTTTGGACGCATGTGTAAAATGTCAAAAAAATGGTAGCGAGCTGAAAGTACATGTCTAAATTAATTTCTTGGTCACTACAGCTGACCTTTGATGTCCACCCAAAAAGCTCCTTTTTGACATATAATCTGCTTTCACAAATTTCTGAGGAGTTTCACAACTGTATTAATATGTTTGTTTTGTCAGTACTAGGGCGGTATTGACATATAAGATGAATGGACATGTCTAAATCCATTTCTCGGTCATAAGAACTAGGCCTGACCTTTGAGATTGACCTCAAAAGTGTTTTTTTCACAGGTTTTCTGATTTCTCACAACTTTCACAACTGTATTTTAATGTTAATTGAATCAGTACAAGGGTAGTATTGACATTGAAGTACAAATTAAATATTTACATCCTTTGGTTGGTCACTAGGACTAGGCCTGACCTTTACAACTGACAAAAGAACATTTCACCTGATTTAACATGTTACCTGGTATCACAAATTTCAAATTTAAAGTTTAACAACTGTATATGTATGTTTATTTCACCAATACTAGGATGGTATTGACATATAAGCTGAAATTAAATGTTTGGTATTCATCCTTCAATAGGACTTGCCCTGACCTTTTGACATTTTTTTCCCATTTCACCTGATTTCACCAATGTACTACTGAGTAAAGAAAACTGAAAATAATATATTAACATAAAATAAACGTAAAAATTTCTACTTGTAGAACACAAATTACCCTTCACTATGCATGAACTTTCGAGGGACTTTTATTTTGAAACATGATATCTGTGGAAGACAAACCGTGGAATAAACAATGGGATACACCAATGCAAATTAATGTGTTCTTCATTCGTATTAAATGTCATGTTAATATGCATAAAACAAAACAAAAACATTTTTGGGTTCACTGGCTCTTTAAGCCACAAAGGCAGTATATCAACAGTGGTGGTGATGTGGCTATAGGCCTTCCACACATATTCACTACACATTGTAAAACTTCAACATGCATTTCCAAGTGAATGTCAATGTGTTCTAATGCATAGACAACGTATAATCTGATTTTAATACTACTATTATCTTTGGCTATACGTGAGCAAGCTAATCCAGCAAATGTCGCAAAGGAAAATTTACAAACACAATGTCTTGTTGCTGTTTTTTCTTCACAATTCTGAGGATGGAACCACTATCCATTTTTATTGTATATTGAATATAAATGACATGCCAATTTCAAGGGACATTTGGATTATAAAGGAACATTTCGATTTACTTGACAATTACTTGGAAATAATTTCACTATCAAGTTGTCCATTCAGATTTGTATTCACTTTGTCTCAATGGGTCCAATTTGTGCTATATATACAAATATATTAGCTTGTTAGTCATTCAAACATGGATCAATCAGAATGTATTTATTCATCCCACAACCATTCACTGAAAAAGCAGAAAATGTAGTTGACCAAATCCATGGGACGCATCCTTTTGTAAAATGAGTAGTACAATTCCTGTATGGCCTGTATGGAGTCAATGTTTTCAATAAGGTCTTCGTCAAACATGACACAGTCTGTTGGTTCTGTGCAAAGAAGTACAAAGAAATTAAACATAATGAAATTAATATTTTATAAAACAATGATATGCACTTGATGGGCATTGTTTCTACTGTCAGTCATCCACCATACTGTACAATTCTTAAAATAAGCTTGAGTACGAACATGACATTTTTTGGTGAACAGAGATGGTAAGTCTACAAGGTATTGCATTACTATAGATTTCAACAGAGGTGATGGTAACTAGAAAATGCATTTCCTGCAGAAAATGCGGTGAGTGCTGTAGTGCAAATTGAGGTTGAAAATATGTTTTAATAAAGCCACATCGTTTAAGACGTAAAGAAATGTTGAATGGCTTAAATCAAGTGAAAAGATTTGAACAGAGTTCAAAAGTCTAAATGGAGTAAACAATGTAAACATGCACACCATTTGAAAAATGTAAAATGGTTGGAAACAAATAAAGTGTAAGAGTTAAACAAATAGCTAAAGTGATCAAGTTTAAATACATTTGAGATAAAATATAGAATAGCTGAGCTGTTGTGATAAAGTTTGAAATGGTTGAATCAAGTCAAGTTACAGTCAAGTAAGTGTAGAAGAAGGAGTGTGTGTCAAAGTGTGTTGATTTGTTAAATGTTTGAACTAAGTTTAACGGTTAAAAATTGACCAAGTTGCAAAGTCTGAAGTAGTTGAAGTGTCAGAGAATGGGCGGATGGCTTCGCCGTCCTTCCATTGACTTCCATTATAAAAATAATATTTTAAAAGTAGAATATTTTAAAAAGTATAAAATATTTAACAAATTTGAATGGTAGTGCGCGATTCCAAGCTAATATGAACATTTTAAAAGTGGAATGGAGTCTCTAGGTGAGAAATTGTGGAAGTAGTAAGGTCCCAAAATTTGTAGAGAATAATAAAGAAACAAAGAAACAAAGAATAAAGCCTAAGAATAAATAAAGCCTCACAATATTTTCTTTTTTGGTGTCAAATGGAATGAAACATACCTCACCGCCTCATCTGTAATGAAATAATCATAAGAAAAGGAAATTGCATCTGAATGAAATTAGGAACAAAATGAGAAACGTAATTGAATGAAGGAGTTTGTCAACACATACATTCAAGAAATTCTCATTATAGGGATTTGTGTTGAATTTATTCTGTTACTGACTCTATTCTGACGTGAAATGAATTGTGTTAGTTTGTTAATGGCTTACAAATCTTTCAATTAAATTTATAATTTAGTCATCTATTCATGTGTGGGGTTGTAAATGACAGGAAACAGGATGTGACTCACAGGAAGTACTACGTAAATGGCTTTACCTAGTTGATATAAAACGATGGTGGAAAAGTTTGGTGGTGTTTATCATTTTCAATTATTTTTTCAGGCCTCAGAAGGCAATGGCTGTAAGTTAAGTTATTCATTAGTTTTCATTGTTTTCTATTGATTGATATTGTTTATTCAGAAGTATTTGTATTTCAGAAATATGTAAACCATATTTAGTTTAATTAATAGTATTTGCATTATGTGAATTTCAGTTAGCATTATTTAATTGTATAATTAGGGCTATGTCTGATTATAGTATTTCCTTTTTCTTGCAGTTTCACCAAACATTGAATTTGTTAGACATATTTGTCACATTTGTCTGAATGTTTATCAGCGTTCACACAGAGCAAGCCAGCAATTTGTGGGAATGGTACATACTTGCTTACGTTAAATATGCCTTATATATACTTTGGTGTATAGTTGGTACTGAACTATCTTATGCTTACTTTTTCAAACAAAAGTTACAAACAATTTGACATAGGTGAGTAAACTTGAAATATCAGCACATGACAGGAGTTCTATTTGATTTAATAGAACTCCTTGGCTAAGCTCAGTACTTCTGTGGTTAGTTCCCTGTGCACACTGTGTCATAGTTTCTGTGAATCAGTGCCAGCCATTAGTTTAGTTCCAATTCAACATTCTTTAATTTGGCTCATGTGGCTGAATATCCTTCCAAAAACAGGATAGGTACAATGTGTCCACATTACACATCCACTTTACTTGATGACACAACTTTTCCTCAATGTTTTGAACCGGATCAGAAATTGTATTAAATTACTAAATCTCTTTTTGTTTTTATGTAATTTCAGGATTACGAGAAAATGGGCAAATCATTTTTTTCAAATTTGAAAACAATTTATTGTACAAATTGCCCAAATCAGAAAAGTTAAAGAGAATATGAAATGAACCGTACAACAGGGTTGTCTTCGAATGGATGTTGAATACATGTCCTGTGAGGGCCCTGCATGTATGAATGGGTGTATGTGTGTTTAGTCTTTGAGGGGGCCCTTTGTATGAATGGGTGTATGTGTGTATGTTAATTTCAATGGGTGTGTGTGTGTTTGTGTGTGTGTGTGTGTGTGTGTGTGTGTGTGTTTAGTTCTTACTTGTAGTTTCTGTTGCATCAAGTTTTCTCTACATCCCAAAAGGCTTTTCATCCGTAACTTCTCATGAAACTGTAAATATGAATCAGAATAATTTAGAATAATTGATCTGCAGTGAAAAATCATATTTCAAAGTCACTTCCAAATGAACAACTGTATTGAGCTGCATTACATGTAACAGCACATCTAAAACCACTATATAAATGTGTGGCTGTCCAAATGCAATACAATAGTGAGTTACAAAAAAAAACTTTGATGTAATATCATGAGTCAGTTTTGACTGAAATAACATGTCTACTTTCATAAATAACAAATGTTGTTCCTATTAGCATCAACGGAAAAAAAACGAAACATAATATAAATATATCAGATATGACTGTTGATCTCTGTTCCTTGTTCAGTAATAAGCAGAATATGCACGCCACCACTGGTGTAGATGTTCAATATTTATCTCCTCCGCTTGCTGTGGAACTGAAGTAGGATTAATGACCCAGTTGTCTCCTCCTCCTCCTCCTCCTCCTCACTCAGCCAGCCAGCCAGCAACACTGGGCTGCTGGAGTCATGCATAATCCCACCAAATCTACCCTGCTTATGAATTTTAAATGGAGAGAGGGAGAGGGAAAGGGTGGAGGGGTCTAAATCACAGGGCTGCTTTTAAGTGAATCCATTGCTAATAGGAAGGCAGGCAGCTGCCATGCTGGCCCTGTGCGTGGCTCATGAAGCAAGCGTCTGTACTGTAAATACCGCTAATAATGCTAAGAGCAGCTCTGAGGAGGAGCATGGTTATAGAAAGACAGAAAGACCTTTATCATTTATTTGAAGGTCAACATTATCCTCACACACCTCCGATGAGGCGTTTGTTAAATATTGAAATATTCAGATTAACATTTGTATTAAAGCAGATACAATTTAACACAAATCAACACACCAGCCGCCAGGTCCGCGTGGAATTGGTTGTTTAGTCTGAGTTGGCTCAGCCCTAGCGCTCCAGGGGTGTGGGTTTGATTCCCAGCTCGGGTGCTCCTGGGTGTGTGGAGTTTGCATGTTCATCTGTACTCCCAGGGGGGCCTTAGGGGTACTCCAACTCTATCTCACCAGTGTGTGTGCGTGTGTGTTTATATTTTTGTGTTTATACTTGTGTGTGTGTGTGTTTATATCTGTGTGTGTATTTATATCTTTGTGTGTGTGCATGTGCGTGCATGTCTTTATCCGTGTGTGTGTGTGTGTGTGTGTGTGTGTATTTATATCTTTGTGGGTGTATGTACGTGTCATTTATCTGTGTGTGTGTGTGTGTCACCCTGCTGTGGGCTCACGTCCCATCCATGGGACAGCCTCCAGCCCTGGTAGCTGTGACCGGGAACAAGCGGGTTATAACACCTGGATGGGTGACTCATGTCCCACTTGGACAACATACACATGGTGATGAATTGGTTGCGCTGTGCGGTATTTGTCACCGTGCGGGGAGGCAGCAGTGAGCTGGTGGAAGGGAGCTCTGTGGTGTGGTTACAAGGCAATGCATCAGTGTTAATAAAGGCAGGGCTCTGTCTATATATATATATGTATATGTATGTATATATAATGTGTGTTTTATTGAATTTCTGAATCTGAATACTTTGAGCAGGGGATAAGAGAGGATTTCAGATATTGGATGTACTGCTGTTTCTAGTTTGCTGTTCTGATAGATTTGATCAATCCGAGATAATGAGTATTTGACTAATATCTAAAGGCTAATCACTTAATGGCTTTCTTAATTATGTTTTTCTGTGTGCTTCTAGTGCATGCTGTGTTGCTTTCAAACATTTGTGCATTTCAGTACAAATTGCCTAATTGTTATTTTTCTTTGATAACATTCATAGTTTACTGTAAGGGAGAAAGGTTTGGAAGGTATATCACCAGGGCCATTCAATGTCACACCTCCTAACTCTAGCTTTTGAAATAAAAATGCCTTTAAAGGCTTGTTCCTTTTGGTTTGACTTTTAGGCGACCTTGACATTTGAGCTAATGCTAGCCTACTTCATAAAGTCCTTGAAAGACATTTAAGAGGATAGGATGATACAAAGGCTACCATTACCTGGTGTTTTGCTCTGCAACCAGCATTTAAAGCACAATTCACACACTCCCAAGTACGTTGGTCATTCCAGTGCGTCGTCTTTCACACTCGGATTCCAAAAGCATGTTTAGAAGAGAAGGTGTTTGAAGAGAAGGTGTTTCATGAGAGGGTGTTTCAAAGAGACGCCGTTTCTTTGTGTCTTCTTGGTCAGCACATTCCACGCAGTGCTTTAAAATGTTAAGTTGCGTCTTCAACATTGTGCCTGCCGCTTGCCTATCTTAGCGCTTTCCTCCTAATAGCAAATGCCTGCAAGTCGATTATGGTTAACAGAGTTTTGTTTCGCTAAACCATGTTAAAAATCAAAAAAATCAAATTATTTTTATCATAATAAAATAAGCTTTGTATATATCTAACTCTTAAAGCCCTTCTTTTTGTAAAGTTTAAAGTAATAAATTCAATGAACAAATAAACATAGAATGCCATGTGTGGTGTATGGGCAAGAACAGCCTCTTGTCTGTCGTTATTTCAGTGATTTCCATACATGTGATAGGACACACTGCTTCAAGCGCCTGCTCCCAGATCTGTGGTGTATGATGCTTGTGAAAACCACAATTCATGTGTTCCCCACCTCTGCTCCCGCTCCCATCTCTCGTAGAAATTGAAAAAGTCCAGAAAGATGAGGGCAAGGAAGAGGAGAAGTTCATCGACGTCGTCATCAACAAGAACATGAAACTGGGCCAGAAAGTGTTGATTCCAGTAAAGCAGTTCCCCAAAGTAAGTGTTAAAAAATAGCTGTCGAAATGTATGGGGTATGTGTCCTTATTTTTCGTAGTTTTCGTTTGTATGATATCCTAAATTCTTTCTGTTGCTTTGTTAGGATACCTTTATATATTTATAAGATGACGGAAGGTAAAATATTGGGTTGTTAGAAGTGCGATATAGCCATCCTATGAATATGTTTTTATTTTGTTAAATATACAGTGACTATCTTAGCATTTTCCTTCCACGGCGCCAACTCTTAACATTGATTTATGTGGTTTGGCACTGGTATATGACAATGAGTATTCATGAATCATCTGGAATATGAAATATTGTACTAATCTTATGAAACGTCTCTTTGTTGTTGTACAAAATGTTGTTTCTTGTGTCTCTTTTTCTAATGAGGCAATTAATTAGGGGTCAGACGAGAAGCAGGTGTTGTATTTCAGGGGGAGGGAGAGGGATGTATTCTGGTGAGAGGGGGAAGGGAGAGAGGGGGAGGGAGAGGGAGGGAGAGAAAGAGACTGGAAAAGCGAAACCTTCATGGTCGTAACAGAGCTCACTTGCAACGCCGCAGAGAAGTCACCACACACACACAAACACACACACCAACAAACACACACACAAGCACACACACACACATGTGTTATTGAAGTGATAATGCCGTTGCCATGTCACGAGAGCACTTCAGGTCCAGACGAGACAAAGGTGCCCCCCACCCCCACCCTGCACCCCAGGCAGGAGAGATGTTTAATGGAGCCACATAGCCGGTGCATAGCAGCA